>PVIJ01008587.1:0-73101 GCA_004024925.1 Scalopus aquaticus
ATGTATGTCATGTAGAGTTTTGCCTATATTTTCTTCTATACATTTTATGGTTTCAGGTCTTACATCCAGGTCTTTTATCCATTTTGAGTTGACTTTTGTGCAGGGTGTGAGGTAGTAGTCTAGCTTCATTTTTTTGCATGTGGCTGTCCAGTTTTCCCAGCACCATTTATTGAATAGACTGTCCTTGTTCCACTGCATTCTCTTCACTCCTTTGTCAAAGATTAGTTGTTCATAGATATGTGGCTTTAATTCTGGTTATTCTATTCGGTTCCATTGGTCTTTCTGTCTGTTTTTGTTCCAGTACCATGCTGTTTTAATTATTATGGCTTTGTAATATAGTTTGAAATCAGGGAGTGAAATTCCTCCATTTTCTTTGTTTTTAGTTAGGAGGGCTGTAGCTATGCGAGGTTTTTTGTGGTTCCATATGAATTTCATCAGTAGTTGATCTATTTCTTTGAAGAATGTCATTGAGATTTTTTTTGGAATAGCATTGGATCTGTAAATTGCTTTTGGTAGGATTGCCATTTTGATAATGTTAATCCTTCCAATCCATGAGCAGGGGATGCCTTTCCATCTTCTTGTGTCTTCTTCTATTTCTTTCAACAGAGTTTTGTAGTTTTCTTTGTATAAGTCCTTTGTGTCTTTTGTTAGATTTATTCCTAGATATTTGAATCTTTTGGTTTCGATTTTTAAGGGGATGGATTTCTTAATGTCTTCTTCTTCAGATTGGGTGTTTGCATATAGGAAGGCTACTGATTTTTGTGCATTGATTTTGTATCCTGCTACTGTACTGAACTGTGCTATTATTTTGAGTAGTTTTTCTATGGAGTTTTTAGGGTTTTGTATATATATATTATCATATCATCTGCAAATAGAGACAGTTTAATTTTTTTATGAAAGAGCTAGATAATGGTAGTTATTAGTTTGTCTTTGAAGGTTTGATAAAACTAACTAGAGAAATTATATTGTTTTGATGTATTATTTTTTGGGAGGTATTTTATTACTATTTTAATTTCCTTGATTGTAGTTGGTTTGTTTAGACTTTCTATTTCTTCCTGAATCAGTCTCAAAGGCTGTATATTTCTAAGAAAATGTCGGTTTCTTCTAGGTTAATCAACTTACTGCCAAACAGCTGTTGCCACTAATACCTTATGAATCTCTGTATATCTGAGATGTCTGTTGTACCCTCTCCTCTTTCATTTCTGATTCCACTTATTATAGCTTTCTTCTTCTTTTTTTCTTTTTAGCCTAGCTAAAATTCTGTCTGTTTTTCAAACAAGCAGGTTTTTGTTTCACTGTTCTTTTGGAAAATATATTTTTATTTGTATTTCAATTATTTCTGCTTTAAATACACTGGTCAACAGTGAGATCATAACTGACTTAAAAAGGCCCTAATCTGTAGTATCTTGGTGTGCTGAACATGAATATAACCCTGAAAAATTTTTATTAGCTCTCGTTTTGAAGATATTTCATATAATTCATTTTATATGTTTCACCATGTAAATTTATCCAGTAGGACTGCAACAACACCCTAAGTCAGCTTAGAATGATGTCATATTGCATCTCATTGCATAATACCATCATGCACACACCATCCAGAGTTGATTGCATCATTTTCTTTTTCTTTTTTTTTTTTTAAGATTTATTTATTTATACATACAAGCTGGGGTACAGGCCAGAGGTGTGGGTCGGCGAGAGGGTTCACCAGAGACAGAGCTGGGAGCAGAACAGGCAGATCAGAAATACACTGCTGAGGGGAGCAGTGGGTGAGGCAGGAGAGGTCTGCCGCACCATGTGGGATTCTCCCCGGCCGGGCGTCGAACTCTCATGGCCGCTGCCGACAGCTCCACAGCACAGCACGTAACCGCTGCGCCACCAGGGAGGCCCTGATTGCATCATTTTCTGATGCAATGCAATACTACTGCCAAGGTGCTGCTGAAGTAAACTGACGTCAGTAGTGCACTATAGAAACCCTGTCGCAAGGTTGAGCATTGAAAATATTTCAGACTTTGTAGGAGACGGTTAAAGCTACTGCTCCATCGAACTGTTATTCTTTTATCCATTTAGGCACAATATAGAACAGAAATGTCTCGAAAGTGTATTAATAGTGTGGACAATTTCTGCTCTATTTGCAGGGAAGTGAAATTTGCCAACTAGAAGAAAAGTATCACTTCTCAAGTGAAGAAGGCTTCTCATCTTTACTTCGGATGCAAGTTTGGTGACCAAGACAAGCCTTGGGCCCCGCATATATGCTGTGTTCCATGTCCAACACAGCTTTCACAGTGGTTAAATGGCAAAAGACCATCAATGCCTCTTGCAGTCCCCATGGTGTGGAGAGAGCCAAGCAACCACATAAAAGACTGCTACTTTTGCTTGGTTCCTCCTTTTTCTGGTGGAATAACAAAGCAAAAGAAGTTGAGAATAGTCTACCCAAACATTCCGTCTGCATTGAGATGACCAGTTCAGCAAATTGCTTCAGGGTGATGCGAAACAAGCGTGGAATGCTTTTCACCTAGTGTCTACAAACTTTCTTGGGAATGTTAGGGCGGAGAACAACAAGGAACTAGTGGAAGACATGCTGATGCAGTATCACGAACTTGGCTGCAGTATGACTCTAAAGATCCACTTCCTTCATTCCCATCTGGATTTCTTCCCTGAAAACTGTGGTATGGCTAGTGATGAACATGGCGAACATTTTCATCAAGATATAGCATCAATGGAACAAAGATACCAGGGAAAATGGTCCGTGACAATGCTGGCTGACTACTGCTGGACACTCCCCAGAGATGCTCCTGAACAGCTGTACAAGAGACAAGAGAAGAAGTATAAGAAGTAGTCTACGACTTGATTTTTTACAGGTATTAACCGCAGGCCTCTTACTATTGGCATGCATTTCGTGATGTAAACATACATTTATTGCAGATTACAAAAAAAAACTAGAGCCAAAATTGGACTTTGACTGTCATATTCGTGTTGAACACATACAAATTGATAGGAAATGACTAATTTTATTTCAGTAATATGACTTTTGCAAAAATTTGTTGACCAGTGATATTAGTATCTCCCTCTTTCTAGTGATTTTGGTATTGTTTCTTCTTCTTTTTCTAGTTCCTTAAGGTGAGAGGTATGATTATTTAGTTAATATCGTTCTTATTTCTTGATGTGGGCCTGTGTAGCTATAGACTCCCCTTTTAGTTCTGCTTTTGCTGTGTCCCATAGACTCGGGTAGGTTGTCCTCATTTTTATTTGGTCTCCAGGTATTTTTTTAATTTCTTCTTAGATTCCCTTGTTAATGAAATATTTATTCAGTGCTATGTTTTTCAGTCTCCAAATGTTAGAGATTTTTCCTGCTTCCATTTTGTGGTTGATTTCTAGTTTCATACCATTTGTGATAAGAAAATATACTTGATACAATTTCAATTATTATGATTTTATGGACTCTTGTTTTGTGATCCGACATGTGGCCTATCCTGGAGAATGTTTCATGTGCAGTTGAAAATATGTTCTCACAGGCCTCTCTGGTGGCGCAAGGGGTTAAGTCTCAGCACTATGAAGCTATCCAGAGCCACTGCAGCACGAGTTCAATCCCTGGCCAGGGAGCTTCCCACATGGTGCAACAGACCTCTCCTGTCTCCCCACTGCTATTATCAGTAGTGTATTTCAGTGGATCCACCTGTTCTGCTCCCCACTCTGCCTCTGGTGAATCTTCTAACCATCCCCGCAACTCTGGCCTACACCCCAGTTCTTGTATGCATACGTAAATAAATCTTAAAAAAAAAAAAAGAAAATATGTTCTCACATCACTTCTTGGCCTTCTGGTTAAGATCAAGTGAGAACACGTTTTAAGAATTTTGGAGTGGTCTAATTCATCATTTAAGTTTATTGTTTTCTTATTGATTTTCCGTCTCATTGATCTGTCCATTGGTGAAAGTGGGGTGTTGAATTCCTTTAATAATTATGTGCTGTTGACCATGTCTATTTTCATATTTGATAATAGTTGCCTGATATATTTTGATAATGCTTCATTTGTTTCATATATATTGATAAGCGTCATTTTCTCCTGCTATTTTTACCCTTCAGTCATTATATAATGTCCATCTCTGTTTCTTTTTGTCTTTTTAAGCTGATAGTCCATTATATCTGATGTATGTCTTTCCCTGCTTTTATTGTGCTTACATTTGCTTATAGAATTGTTTTCTCATCATTTATTTGATCCTGTGTTTATTTTGGGGGCTGAGATGGTTCTGTCTCCTTGACATAGCAGAAAGTTGAGTTTTATTTTCTGATCCAGTCAGTTTTTTGATTGGTGAATTATTCCATTTACATTTAGGGTGATTATTGATTTATGATGCCTTGCTATATTATTTTGTTTTTGTCTTCAGATTTATTTTTCTATTTTCTTGTTCAATTTAATGTGGATGTTCTTCTCTTTGAATTATATAGGAGTTTATTTCAACATTTTTTGTAGGGTAGGTGTAGTGTTGGCAAATTCCCTCATCTTCTTTTGTCTATAAATGCTTTTATTTTTCCTTCATATCTGAAGGGGACTCTTGTAAGATATAATGTTTATAAGATATAATGTTTTATCTTTAAACATTTTGATTATATTTTTACATTTTCCCTTTGGTCATATAGTTTCTTCAGAGAAGTCTGCTTGATGTGAAATTGATGAGAGTACTTTTATAGGTTACCTGCTTTTTTCCCAAGCCAGTTTCAATATTCTTTGTCTTGAAATTTTGTTAGTTTTACAACTATATGTCTTGGTGTAGGGTCTCATTACATTACCTAACGAAGTGTTCCTTTAGCTTCATAGACATATATATATAATTTGTTCCCTAGATTTGGGAAGTTTTTCTCTATTATTTATTTGAATAAGTTCTCTGCTTTCTTTTCTCAGTCTTCTCCTGTTGGATGCCCATTACTCTTATGCTGCTTTCCTCATAGAGTCGGATCTTAAAGTGTTTCTTTCTTCTTTTTTTTGTTCTTTGTAGTTATCTCTTTTTTTGTACCTGGGTCATTTGTGCATTATTATCTTCAAGGACACTGATTTTTATCCTCATTTGGTCATTTCTGCTTCCATAGCTTTCTCTAGAAATTTTGATCACCTTTAATGATTTTTATATCCTGCAACTCTCTTATTTTCTTATTGAAATCTTCAATTTCTATATTCTGTTCATTAATTATGTTTATCATGACATTCGTGAGTTTTTTGTCTCTCTTTGCTTAGCTATTCAAAGTTCATTTTTATCAATTTGTCTTGTTTTTCACATTTTCTTACAGTCCTTTGAATACCTTCATCTTGACAATTTTGAACTCTATTTTATAGGATAAAATAGATAAAATTTTCCATATCTTTATTGTTGGATTCTTATAAGTTGTTCTCTCCTTCTATTGTCATATTCACTTGAATTCTCAAGTTGTCATACATTGTGTGTTTTTGTCTGCCCACCTTAATGATTTAGATGTTAAAGTTATGAAGTACTTTTAATTGTCCAGCAGGTAGTGCCGTGCTTTTTGTATGATTTTGGATGTTTGACCTTTCTGGGCTTTTATAAGGTGATACCTGATCTTGCAGCTGCTATGTCAGACAATGGAGGAAGAACTTGGTGTATTAAACTACTTTCGTGAATGCTCTGGCAATGACAGGCTTGTGTTTCTGGCACCGACAATAGTCTCTGATCTCCCCTGTGTACATATCTTTTTAATTATATTCCTTGACATTGAAAGAATTTTGTTGCAATTGTGAATAGGATAATTTTATTACTATTCTCTATTAATCTGGTGTACAAAAATGTCAAGTATTTTTTTTATTACATCAATACAGTTTGTAAATGGTTATATACACTTTTACTGTACTTTTAGTTGCTTCTTTTGGATTTTTGTGTCGACCAACATATGTTCTGTGAAGAATGACAGTTTTGTTCCTTCCTTTTTGTGATAGATGCCATCAGTTGGCTTGCTTAGCATCCCTTTTTTAGCTGCAAAAAATGGAATCTGTAAACTATATTTCCCAGTGTCTCTTATAGCAAGGTTCTGGATATATTTTAGTTCAACAAATCACACATTGAAATCTTATTTTAATTTGGAAATGAATTAAAAAGAAAGAGGAGTCCATGCAAGTTATCCATTTTTGTGACATTTATTGTAGCAAAGCCATATTGGTTATGCAACCAGTATCTGGTTAAGTGTCTTTTCTCATTGAATAGCAACTTTTTAGTATGATGGCGTCCTTGTGACTTCAAAAGTAGCTCCCTTGGTGGGACAGTTCTTTGACATGGTTTTAGTTGTTGTTTTTTTTTTTTTTCTGGTCAATTTGATTTCTTCCACATTCCCAATAATTAATAAAAATCTCTGTTTTTAATCTACCTACCAACTGTGATTTCTACTCGAAGCTTATAAAACCCACCAATATGCTTGTCAATGCTTAAAATTGATTTCTAGTCTTACTGCAATGGGTAACAATTCAAGAATGATGTTGAAATACTAGTGTTAATCACAGATATATTTCTTCAATAACTGATTATAGTGTAAATGTATTATACTTCATCATCAAGGATAATGTTTGCTATGGTATTGTGTATTTTACACTTAATGAACCTATGGGATTCTCTTCTTAGCTTACACTGGTCAATAAATTTTTACAAAAGTCATGTCACTGAAATAAAATTTGTCATTTCCTATCAATGTGCTTGTATGTGCTCAACACAAATATGACAGTCAAACTCTAATTTTGGCTCTAGGTTTTTTTTTTTTTTTGTAATCTTCAAATGTTTACATCACAAAATGCATGCCAATAGTAATAGGCCTATGGTTAATACCTGCAAAAAATCAAGTAATATACTACAGATTTCTTCACATGTCTCTTGTACAGCTGTTCAGGAATAGAATAGATGGAAGATTGTTTCCATTGCGCAAAAACACAGCCTTAAAACTCAGTCTCCAAGAGTCTAGAAATAGTCTCCATTCTTGTGGGTCATGAGTGATTTCTAAGGCATTCATGAGGCCCTCAATATTGGAACAGAATACCAGAGTACTTTCCTTTCTTAAGAAAGGCTCCAACTGCTGGTGGAGCTTTTGATCTAAAGTCATTGTGACATCTTCTAGAAGATTCCATTATTGGAGTCTTGATCCTAGCAATTCTGCCTTGTTCTTGGATAAGTCCAAATCATGAACCAGGTCAGTTAGTTCTTCCTGTGTTAGTCTGTGTGGAGTTAATGATACACCACAGTGAAAATCTGGATCACTGCACGCTGATGGAACAGGAGAAGAACAGGTCAACTCACCCTTGTCCTCATCAGATGAATCAAGAGAATATTCTGCTGGAGGTTCTGGAATAAGAAGTCCCTCACCATGTGGAACTGGTCTCAATGCGGACGGAATGTTTGGGTAGACTATTCTCAACTTCTTTTGTTTTGTTATTCCGCCAGAAAGAGGAGGAACCAAGCAGAATTAACAGTCTTTTATGTGGTTGCTTGGCTCTCTCCACACCATGGGGACTGCAAGAGGCACTGATGGTCTTTTGCCATTGAACCACTGTGAAAGCTGTGTTGTACATGTAGTACAGCATGTATGCGGGGCCCAAGGTTGTCTTGGTCACCAACCTTGCATCCGAAGTAAAGATGATAAGCCTTCCTCATTTGAGAAGTGATCCTTTTCTTCTGGTTGGCAAATGTCACTTCCCCACAAATAGAGCAGAAATTGTCCACGGTATTCACACACTTTCGAGACATTTCTGCTTTGTATTGTGCCTAAATGGATAAAATAATAACAGTTCTATGGAACAGTAGCTTAAACTGTCTCCCGCAAAGTCTGAAATATTTTCAATGCTCAACCTTTCCAACAGGGCTTTCTATAGTGCACTGCTGACGTCAATTTACTTCAGCAGCCCCCTGGCAGTAGTACTGCATTGCATCAGAAAATGATGCAACCAACTCTGGATGTGTGTGCATGATGGTATTATGCAATGCGATGCAATATAACATCATTCTAGGCTGATTTAGGGTGTTGTTGCTGTTCTACTGGATAAATTTACACGGTGAAACATGTAAAATGAATTATATGAAATATCTTCAAAACGAGAGCTAATAAAATTTTGTCAGGGTTATATTCATGTTCAGCACACCAAGATACTACAGATGAGGGCCTTTTAAAGTCAGTAACGATCTCGCTGTTGACCAGTGTTATTTATTTTAATATCAAGTCTGTGGGTTAAGATTTACTGAGAGCCTCCTTGATGGCACAGCAGGTTAAGCACAGAGCTGTGGAGCTGTTGGCAGCTGCGGTGCAAGTTTGATGCCCAGTGGGGGAGATTCCCAAGTGGCACAGCAGACCTCTCCTGCCTCGCCCACTGCTCCCCTCAGCAGTGTATTTCGGTCGATCTCCCTGTTCTGCTCCCCCTGCTCTGTCTCTGGTGAACCCTTTCCCTCCCACCCACCTCTGGCCTGCACCCCAGCTTGTATTCGTACAATAAATAAGTCTTTTTTTAAAAGATTTACTAAATACGTTTTCTGTATCTGTGAAATTTGAACTATTACACATTTATCATTTGCCATTCATCTATGAATATAGATTTCCTTATGTGCCATCTTTGAATTTGGGAACAAATTTTAATTCATGTTCTATATACTTTTAATTACTGGAAATAAATATTAATTCATATTTTAAGGACTTTTAATTCAACTTTTAATTTTACTTATTATTTTGTAACTTACAATTAAAAAGTGTACAACTTATGATATTACAAAAATTTCATCTTTTTCTCACAGGAATTTTTTTTTTCTGAAGATGGAATACCACAAAATTTCATGCAGATATTGAGAGAGGTACACATCGTCAAAAAAAGTGTCTTAAATATAAAACATTGAAGCATGAGTGTCTGGTGAGAAGAATTTCTGACTTTGAGTTAAATTTTGAATGACACAACAAATTCTACTTATAAACAGGAGAGAATGAGAGAGGTGATAGGAGGGAAATCTTGAAAATTAAAATACGTATAGCAATGTGGATAAAAATGTAGCAATGACTGACACAATAGCAACTATTATGAAGAATGATGATAGTAGAACAATCTTTCTAAGTAGTCATTTTATCATTAAAGCTTAGTGATGTTCTTGTAAATATCAGTTATTCTATATTGATTCTGAGATAGCAAATATGAAAGGGATTAGTTAAAAAAAATGAGTGGGACACAAAGTAAGAGACAATGTCTATGGATTTGATTTTCCTGAAGATACTGTCTCCATGGATCAATAAAATACATTGTGTCATGATTATTGTGGGTCTACAGAATGTCAGAGTACAATTGGACGCTTCATTTTCTTCAGTCAGAAGCTTTTATACAGGTTTGATAAGACTTTCTCTTTCTGGAACTTGCATACAGTGATCCAAAAGATCTTACCAAATTGCTCTTATGCATATTTATTGATTAAATGACTCTCATCCCAAGATGAAACATGTTCCTACATTGTCAGGTATCAATTTTTTTCTGGACATCAGTTGATCAAGTTGGAGAAACTAATTAAAATTTATAATAGATTCTCAGACATTTGAGAGAGGAAAACTGTAAGATCTTCTAAGACTGAAGATCTGACAAGTAAACTTACTTACAGGCTTACCTGTGTCAACCATCTCACTACTAATTTAAACAATTTTCAGTGCTACTTCCCACTAGCATGAGATAAAGACTGGACATTATAAATTGAATATAGTAACTATGAATTCTTTTTGCCAGAGTAGTATATACATGTGTGTGTGTGTGCATGTAGTTATGAATGAAATTCATAGTTAATGTCTATAAAAATAAGAATTTCACATTTATGTGTACATTGTCCTAAGGGTTTTTACTTTTTATTTTAATGGAGAGAGAAGGGAAGGTAAAAAGTGCAGGCGGCTGTTTATCCTCTTAATACATGTGTATACATGTGTACACATGTTAATACATGTGTTTCCTCTGTCCCTCTGCCCCTCTCAAAGTTTGGGGGCTTATGTACTCTCCTTCTGTCTGGTTCTCACATGTTTTATTATTTTATTAGCAGTAGCAGTTCTTATGGCCTGATGACCAAAGAGTAGCCGAGGCAATATGGTAGAGCAGTCCTAGCTAAAGTTCACCAAAGGGAGGTGACGGTGGAATGACAGATTGCCTCCATCATTTACTCTCCATGCTGCAGTTCAATGCTTGCAATCTGGGAGCTACTGCCACCACCTCCTCTTTTTCTTTCTTACAGAGGGATACTTGCGTTTTTATAGATAGATATAACATTCTTTTCTTAGGCATCTTAATATTAATCTCAACTAACTTTGATAGCCTAGATCAAAGGTTGGTAAACATTTTTGTCACATGCTAGATAATATTTTCAGCTTTGTTGAGATGGTCTCCATCGCTGCTCTTCTACTCTGCCATGGCAGTGGGAAAGCATAGACTATACATAAACAAATGAATATGATTTGTGTCTCAAAAAAAATAAAACTTTAAAAAACAAGCAATGGGTCAGACCTAGTATAGTTTGTCAACCCCTTGCCTAAATATTTGTTCAAAATTTAATGTAAAAAAAATAAAATAGTAGACCAAGCAGGCAATTATTTCTAAATTTATGTCTTTTAATTAGAATTTTTAAACCACTTATGTTATTGATGTGGTTGGGTTTACATCTGTCATCTTCTAATTTATTTTCTATTTCTCCCATCTGGTGTCTCTTCCCTTTTTGGTTTTATTATCTTCTTTTGCATAACCTGAGATTTTAAAAAAAATCCGTTTTACCTCCTTTCATTGCTTATTAGTTATACCTCTTTGGTTTAAAACTTTAGTGGCTGATCTAGCATTTGCAATATAGATCTTTATTTTATTTTGTCTTCAAATATTATCATTCTTCGATGTATATTGCATTTTAGTACCTAGCAAAGTGTTTGACACATGACAGGTTGTCTATAAATATTTATAGTAGTCCCCAAATGGTGTCACACTTCCTAAGTCCATTATTTCTATGTTTCACTCCCCTATCTCATAAATACACTTTCTAAAATGATCTTTCTTTTATGGACTCTACAACTTTCTAAATGTATAACCTTGGACAAATTACTTGATGAATCTCATTTTTCTCATTCTAAAATGGAGACAACAATTCCTGTTTCTTTGGTTGACATGCAGATTCCATATGTGAAAATGACTGGAACACAGAGGTCCTCAATTAATGTTTCAATTTTTCCCAGTGGTTTAGAACTAAGAAAAATATGTCTTTTTCATCTTATCTAGATTATTTTATTGTAGGTAGTATTATAAATAGGGGATTTTAAATGTAGGATTTGAGAAAGCAAAAAATATTTTGCCTTTGCTTTCCTTTTCATCTTATTTTCTTTTCTTAATGCCATCTAGAAATAGCACTTGTTTTTTAATTATTAAACTCATATTGCATGCTAGCCTCTTTATATCAGCTAATTAAGGCCAAAATATTTGCACATAACAACATCAAATTCTAATTTACATATAGTAATAAGAAATCAATTCAATGAAATTGGAATAATTAACATCTTTCCTGAATTTTGCTGGATGAGTTGGGCAGTCTACTGGTTTTCAGCTAGACTGGCTCATATGGTTAGGAGTCGGCAGTTGTTCAGTGACTTAGGATGGCCTCACCTAGGATAAGTGGAATAACTCTGAGTCATTCAACCTTTACCAGGATAAACTGAGCATGTTCTCGTAGTGATGGCAGGATGTAAGAGTAAGCAAAGCCAATAACAGAAATATTTTCAAGCTACATTTCCTAACATTTCACTGGTCAAATATAGTCATCTGCTCAGTCCACAGTCAGAGTGGAAAGATACTACATGTATCTTTGACATGTAAAGGGTATGAATATTGAGAGAGAGAAAAATTAGAACTGTTAAATCTCTCACACTCAGTGTCTGCTACTAAGGGCATGAGGGAAATTAGATGCCATTCTTGTCTTCAGGTGGTAAAACCTAGAGTCTACAGGTGAGGGAGACAAACATGTAGACAAGTAAGTGAAGTTACATTTAAGGATGTTTAAATAGAAATTCATATGTGGAACAATGACTGGTGCAAAGAATGCAGATGGGTTATTTCTGGGAAGGGAGAGGAGAGAATGGATATTAGGAAAATCTTCATAGAGTAATGTTTGACATGAGTTTCAAGAAGAAATAGGTGTCATGATATGAGGATATCTTGTTCTGACATTTTGATCCAGTTCAGAGTAATGTCTGGAATTAATTCATTAAACCACAGACCAGAGATTTGAATAAAAATGATAGTAAAGCCAAAAGACTATCACATTTTGAACTATTTTACAATTGTCTCAAATATTATGACATATATGGTCTACTATTCATAATGAAAATGAATATACTTTTCAGATTTATTTCATAAGAATATGCTCAGTCACGCCACAAGCAAAGTTTTATTTTTTAGTTTATGAAACATTTATTTTGTGCTCTTATAGAGTTCTGAGAATCAGAAATAACTATTATAATACATGCTTCTTCTATTTTTATCTTAGTCTCAAATCTAAGAAGTACTAAAAATGTCAAATGGATTGATGGGAAATGAAAATAAGAAACTATTTCTGGCTTTATTATAAGGCCCATTTTTAAAATGAAGATATTTAAATGACAATCAATTGTTTGAAATATTAATATTATGGAGTTTTAGATAATACTTAGCATGTGATAGTAAATATAGTTAATTTAGAGGATCACTGTTTAGTGATAACTCACTTGACACTATATTTATAGATTCATGTATCTACAATTTTCACAAACCCTTCCTAAGGATCTCAATTAATTTAATTTCTCTCTTTTTGACCACCATCAAGTTGCTAATATTTTTATGTAAATGAAAAAGTAGCAAAACTCTTCCAAAACACAAGAAAAAAATATTAGTCTCACTGTTGCTAATCAAAGTGAAATGTAATTAATCTGCTTTAATTTCGTTGCCAAATCTATGCCTAGCTCTCAGAAAAGAAGAGTTGTTCTGGGAATAACAAATTAGAGGAATAGAGCAGGTTCTCAAATAACATTGTTTCAGTCAATGTCATTTTTTGTTATAATATTGGGAAAAAAATGATTCCTGGTGGGTGGTCACTGTGTGAAATTTGCACTTTTTCCATACGTCGTGTGATTTTTCTCTTGGGAATTAGATTTCCTCCTATGTTCCAAATGTGTGCACTTTTGACATTAGGCTCATTGGCATTTACAGATTTCTCCAGTCTCTCTCCGTCTCTGTCTCTGTCTCTGCCTCTCTCTCTGTGTCCTGTGATGGAAAGATGTCTTGTTCGGAACTGGTTCCTGTCTGCCTTATACTCTAAGCTGTAGGGTGAGGTCTGGCCATCCACGACCTTGACTTGGAATAAGAAGGTTGGAAAAAGAACTAACAAATACAAAACTTAACCGATACAAATTATTCTTTAATATTAGAAGTGTTTTCGGGCATCACTGATAAGTTTGTTAGTGCTTTTGTGACCAGGAATATGGTCACAAAAAGTTAAAGCAGAACTTAATTTTTATTTAGGTCCATTAGCCAATGGTAAAATTGATTTTGTTATTAGTCTTTAACTTGAAGTCTCAATTTCTAAGAACTTATTGATAAGGTGAAGCCTCACTTTATGCAACAAAAAGAATATAGAAACTCTAGAATAAAACAATAGAAAACCAAAACTTGAATTTAGAATTTGGTACTTTCTTATTGACTGTTCTCAAATATCTCACGCTCATTTGATGTTGATATGATACTTAATATTATGTAAATATATGTTACATGTATATATGTATAAATGTATGCTACATTATACATATTAATTGAAACTGATTGGCTGACTGACTATTGAATCCTTTGTCTTGTCACACCACCTGATTTAACTGTGTGATATATGTGCTCTGTCACTCTAATACAATTATCTTTTTACCAAAGGAAAGGAACATTCCCTCAATATTTTTAAAAATTTTCTTTTTTTTAAATAAAAGTTAGCCGGAACAGTCATATTAAAGACAATTTTCATAAAAATAAAACAAAAATATGATCCAAGTCATTGACATAACTATTTTTTTTTTAATTTTAAATCCACGTTACCCATATAAAAGTACATTTTATATAACTGAAATAATTTTGTATATTTAACTGTATACGTTAAAAACGATACATTTTTAAATATTTACCTACTTCTATGTAATATTCATAATTATAAATTGTTAACAAAGACACATGAATTCATTCTGTTAATATACCGTAAGTTTATTAGACATGAATTTGTTGAATAATCACCACATTCTTTTATCCTATTGTTTTAAATGTAAAATGTTTCCACTTGTTTTTGCCCACATGTAATGAACACTTTCATTGACATGGATTATTGGATGCTATAAAATGCCAACTTAAGATGTATTTCTCTAACAAATGTTTCTTCATTAAAGGCAACATATGTTGCTATAGATATTCCACCTTCTTTTCCAATTTTAAATGCCAACAAGGATATAGGATAATCTTTTCAGCGTTAGGCATATTTTTAAGGTTGATGACATATACTGTATTGGGTGTAGTCATGATTTTATAATGCCTAGTACAGTGAGGTTGTGTTTCACTGTAGTGAACACACACACATGTGTTTGTATATATATAATTTTGGCATGAATATGAAGTATCTCACATTAGGAGATAGAGAAATGAGAAAATAGTGAGATTATATTCATACTCAGGAAAAGAAAATGCTGTATGTGTATTTCAAAGGGCAATGTCCAGCCACAATAAACACACAACAATCAGAAGACTGAAGAAAGATCATTAACAAGCATAGAGACATTACAAAAATAAGAAAGAAAAAATGTTTAATGTATTTAAAGTGCTTAAAACTACTGTTGGAATATATCTTGTGCTATATAATTGGTTTTGGATGTGTTCTGATGACAATGATGATGCTGAATTTGATTGCACATTTTAAGTCATTTAATCTTCTAAAGAACTTATGATGTAGGTATTATTATTGCTGTCATTTTATAGATGGGGAAACTGACACACAGAATCATTAAGTAACTTGCTTTTTGTATATGGTAGAGCCAACGTAAAGGTGTCCAGAATCATGCTTAAAAAGAAGGGCTAGTGTTAAAGTGAAGAAAGTGGACATTCACCCTGGGCACAAAATTTAAGGAGGTACCAAGAAACACAGTAATGAAGAAAAATACTATTTTAATGCAATATTTTGTAAAAATCAAAATGCAAACATTTTTCACAAACAAAATGATCAAAATTAAATAAAATTAAGTAAATCAAAATTAAAGAAAGATAGGATCAGCATTACTGATTTTCCTCTTTGCCTCAGATTCCCGTAGGGCTTGACAGGGCATTGGTTCATAGGTCTAGAAGATGAGGAGGAATGGACAAAGCAGAAGATTTGATGCTGTTCTCATGACTGAGTTAAGCTGTAGAGATAGGGTATACACTTACAGTGGGTCACTTATGTATGCTATATTGGACCACACATACTGTTTTAGACTAAGGCATCAATAAATAATAATCTTTAACTTTATAATCATAAGGCTTTAAATAAGGAACCTGAAAGTTGATTCATTGTCCCTTAAAGAATTTTAAAATATTATATAGAAAGAAGAAAAATAGAATTAAGGGACAAATAAAAAACTAGGGAGAGGATGAAACATTTGTAGGAAGCAAATGAATAGTTTCCTTATTTTACAAAGAACTCTTGGGAAAACCCTTTTCACAAAAACAGCGCCAAAAATTAAGAAGGAAACACCTGCCCCTCCCAAAGCTGAAGCCAGAGCAAAATCTTTGAAGGCCAAGCAAACAGTACTGAAAGACATCCACAGCCACAAGAAAAAAAAGATCTGCCCTTGACCCACCTTTCTGACACCCAACTATGGAGGCAGGACAAATATTCTCGGAGGAGATCTCACAGGAGAAACAAGCTTGACCCCTACGCCATCTGACCACTGAGTCTGCCATGAAGAAGATAGAAGACAACAGCACACTTGTGTTCATTGTGAATGTCAAGGCCATTAAGCACCAGATTGAACAGGCTGTGAAGCAGCTCTATGACATTGATGTGGTCAAGGTCAACCCCCTGATCTGACCTGATGGAGAGAAGGCGTGTGTTCAACTGGCTCCTGACTAGGATGCTTTGGATGTTGCCAGAAAAATTGGAATCCTTTAAACTGAGTCCAGCTGGCTAATTCTAAATATATTTTTTCCAACACTAAAAATTAAATAACTCTTACATCAGAAAAAGTAGACAAACAGGTTATTAATTTTTTTAATGAACAAAAGAGATAATCAGTTTGCTTAATAGAAAAAGATACAGAAGAAACTTCAAAATGTTCTCAAACTGCCTCAAAATTTAAGAAATGTTTATCCACATTATGCGATAACATTTTAAACTACAGGAAAGGGCAAAATTAGTATAAATAAAAGTCCAGTGTTAGTGAGAGTTGAAGGAACAAATTTCTGTCAAAGTTAAAGTGAAGCCAAATTTGTTGAATTCTTAAAAGGTCAGTTTAGTTATATCTATCAAGGTAATAAATTCACATACTATTTGATGTAAAAATTCCCCTGCTGTAAGTGTAGCTTTCATATTTATTAGTTAAATATGCAAAGGTATATGGGTATTTTCCTTTCTGTGTTTATGTTTACTATATTTACTTATAAATAGCATATATACACATAGATGGTATATGGTATATATAAACATATAAATGCATAGAGAATGTGAAAGAGTATACAATCATTAAAAAGGGTGAATTAGATCTATATGTACAGATGAGAAAGGATACTATATAAATAAAAACAAAGTTTATTATAGTCTATAGAATATGCTACCTTTCCCACAGATTAAAAAAAAAAGAATTGCATTAGATACATTTACAGTTGGCTGTGTGCATGTATGTTTAATTTGATCTGCTCAAGAATTTGCAAAAAATGTTAAGAGTATTAACATTTGGAGCTCAGGATTAGCAAGAAGGGAGATTTTTATTTTTCATTATATCTGTACTGCTTAAATTTTTTGTCAATGATCATATAGTATGTTTTGTAAATGTCACAGATGGTGTAATTAGAGGAATTTTACTTGTTTCTAACATAGAAAAGTGAATCTAATTTAATTTAACAAAATTATGCAACAAATTACTTGAGACACATATTGAATAAAATAAGTTAATGGGGGCTAAAGAACATTATAGTATTATACAATATGGTTTATAAAAAATGTACGTTTTCAAAACTGTTATTTTGGTGGATAGGCTTTATTTCAAAATGGATTTCCTAGAGATTCATTCAAATAATTATGAAATATCACATTTACTTGTTTTCGTTTCAATAATTCAATTTATGTGTAGCATCAGATTGTAGATATAAATGATTTATGTCATACTCAGGATACACCAACTGCATAAAATAAGACAACTAATTAATAGGACATTTTTTTCTCCAGTCATAGACTTGTTTTAAAACAATACAATCAGCATAAATAGCATAATTGTCACAGCATTTGCACTTTGACACTAGTCACATATTTTTGTCAAATTTTATTTAAATATGATTTTAATGTGCTTTCACATTTATGTTGGTTTTTCCTAATATCCCGGAAAGATTCTTTCTGGCAACCACATTTTAGTTTGTAAATAAATTGTAGAATAACTTGATTTATTAATACACTTTGCATTGACTTTATTGAACATGAACTCAGATGTTTCAGTGCTTGAAGTTATCAGGATACCGCTTGGTATGTGTCTTGCCTTGGCTAAGTGACTTAGACTCTATGTGTCTCAGTTTTCTCAGTTGTAAACTGAAGATAATAACTGTTCATGATGCATAGGCTTGTTAGGAGAATTAAATGATTTAATCTGTGTAAAGTGCTTGGAATAGTAGGTGACATGAAGTAAATACCAAATATTCTAGTGATTGTATTTATAAGGGTAATATATGCCCATTGGCAACTTAGTAAAGGAGAGACAAATAAAAATTCAGAGTAGGGCCTCCCTGGTGGTGCAACAGGTTGAGGACAACACTGTGAAGCTCTCCATGAGCCACTGCAGCATGAGTTCTATACTGCAGCACGAGTTCGACCCAGCCAGGGAGATCCCCACATGGCGTAGCAGACCTCTCCTGCCTCTCCTGCTGCTCCCCTCAGCAGTGTACTTCAGTAGATCCGACTGTTCTGTTCCCCCCTCTGTCTCTGGTGAATCGTCTCACCACCCCACACTTCTGGCCTACACCCTAGTTTGTATGCATAAATAAATAAACCTTTAAAAAAATTCAGAGTAAAAAAAATGTATAAGAATGCACATCTAGGATTTTTGTTCAGAAATTGCATTTGCGCTATGTATCATGGCCATATAAAGTATACTAGGGCTGTGATGCTAATTTATGAATGCAGTGGTATTTCCTGTTCCAAATTGCAGTCAAAAGACTCCTTACCATGGTGCCCAGAGTTGTAGTGTTTTGTCAAAGCCAATTATCCAACTGAGCTTATTTCCTTGTTTTAAATGAAAAGCATGTGTTGGATAGCTTCTTCCCCAAAGCAGACAATAGATTAAACAAAAAAACCCGTTTTTCCTGGTAAGACAACCATTCCAATAATTAAGAAAAAATTCATGGAAGATCATTTTCCCAGAAAATCTTCAGCCATTACAACTCCTCCCTTTAGCTCAGACTTCATCCCAGCTTACATGTCCCTAGACTTCCGTGCAGACAGCTAAAGTCACCAAGAGTAGCTTCGGAAAGAACATTGTCAAAAGTAATACCTACTGGACAGAGAAAGCAAAATTGAGGACTCCGATATTTCCCTCAAGCCCACAGGAATCCATTAAAATACTGAAAAGTTTGAAAAGACAGTTTCAAATCACACAAATGGAAATAAACCCATCGGCAAGATTAATGTTGTTTAAGGGTTCATCAGAAAAGAATCAAAAGAAGAACTCTAGGGCACAGATGTGGATGGTGATGACTGGGACATATTGTCCTTGGAGGGAGAAAAATCTTTGCTGCAGAAAACTGGGAAAGAACAGAAAGAGCCTCCACTAGTGAAGCATGAATCAAATTCTACTCAAATGACAAGTTCCTAGAGTGCATCTAATCCTAAACAGCCAAAGAAAAATGTTTTGATTCTTTAGTGTCTGGCAGACATCATTGTGCAGTTCTTTGTGTTTTATTTTTATAAATATGTAACTAATCTTTGTACTTATCTTATGAAGCTACGGTAGTATATCAACAGACAAAATGTTTTGTTGACCTCACTGAGATCTTAATGCTTTGTGTTGTTCCAATCAGGACTGAAAGTGTACGATTCACTGATTTGTATATATTTATTAATCCTATTTTTTTAACTTATGCCTAATCTTTAGTCTTTAAGTTTTTAAAATATTATTTCTGAAAATGCCCATATATTCTCTTCATGCAGGTGCCCCATAGAAATTAAAATTCCTGATCCAGGGGGAAAAAAGTCATGTAAAAAAGTCATGTAAAAAAAGTCATAACCTGTAATGTGCCTTTAGGTTCTAAAATGATCTTAAATCCTAAGTAGTTTTTGATCAAATAGTGGATGCATGGAGCTTGTGGATAGAAATATGTCTGCTATAATTAGTACCAAATGGCGGTGTGTGTATGTGTGTTCCCATTCTTTTGGGGAGATATGGATTACTGCTGGGGACACTTTTCTTTTACAATAAGGTAGTAAGGAACTTGGAAGGAAAGTCTATCAAATGAAGAATCAAATAATCAAGAGGTGTGAAACTTTAATGCATGCCTACACTCTTATTATTTTAATGAAATCTTCACTTCAATCTTCCTCTTCTGTTTTCCACATTTGTAGATAAGTTTAACACCTTTCTTATCAAAGACTTTCTAAAGTAAGCCAGTCAGCAAAAAGGCAGTTTATTATTATTACACTATCCAATTTATGCAGAACCCTGTTTGAAGGCGTTGTCTATTCCTCTTGCTCTCCACCCCTCATGAAAAATATCCCATATCAGTTTGGGAGAAGAAAATAGTAAAGAAAAAAATCAGAAATCACATTATTCAGTAAATTGATTTAACACGTGTCCTGAAGATGCATTTACTGTGTAGCCTTGGCAGCAAATTAAACCAGCAAAAGAGATGTTAATAATGACTTTAAGTTTGCAAGAGGAAGAGAGACAACAACAGCAATGAAGTCAACATTGATAGAAAGTCAGGGGGTATTTTCATAGCTTCCCATGCTTTGAGACAGAGTAGTAGTCTTAGGCAGAGGAAGTGCCATAGCTGTACTAGTAATACACACTCATGCTATTGATATAATTTACAAACTTGATGAGATTGCTCTTGTATCTTGCATTCAAGCTCATTAGCTATCTAATGTAGAATGCTATCGAGCAGCTACTCTAGGTCAACAAGTGACATTAGAGTTGATTTTTATATTTCTTTAATTATGACTCCATGACCAATACTGGCATGTTGCACAATTCCAGGGGGGACTGTTTGCAGCAAATTGTGATCTATGTGAAATGCAACCCCTCTACAAATATACAAACATAAATGTAGTCTCCTAGAGTTATGCAATATGTTGGTCTTATATGTGTGTTTAAGTATATATTGAACAGATGCTTTATTTACATCATATTCCCTAGTTTTGGCAATGATAATGTTAAGTCTTGTCAATTTTGTAGGTTACTCCTACTGTTTCTTCAAGATAAATTGTCTCTCTGGTCTCCATGGACGTCATTATGAAATAACACCAGAGATCTGATTCTATCAGTGAGCAGTAATGATTTAAGAAATGTATATAAGAAGAGCCTTTAAAGAGCTAATGTATAATTGCTTTTTACTCCTTTTTTGCTGATCAAGTCAGTTCTACCATGTAGTATTATAGGACAGACGCTGAGACAATTTCAATCTTAAATATCATGAGGTTATTTTGCAAATGTGAGATGATGGGACTTAATAAGTAACCTGGACGAAGCAAGTGCATCCACATATTACCACATCCCAGCACGTTTTCACTGTATCATCAAACTGAGTTAAAATTTAACAGATTGGTGAAGACGGACAAGACCGGGTGAGAATAAACTTGCAGAATAAATTGGGTTTCTCACACCCACAGTGCTATAAATTATGAAGAAAAATCCAAAAGGAGTCTGTGAGTGAGTTTTTTCTTTGTCTCTGTGGTAAGTTAAGGAATTAAATATTTTTTTCAATTCATTTATATTTTTTCATATTTTCTTTTGAGAAGGTATGCAAGTTCTTCCACCAGAGATATAAGGGTGCAGTTAGCTGTATGACTATCTGTTGTGTGGGTCCCACATTCCTACTCTTCCATTAGGTATCGAGAGAAAGCCGTCTTTCCTTAGTTATAAGTGATCATGAATAAAGTCATCACTATCAACAGTTATTATATCAGTTAGAACCTGTTGGGTTTCCAGAGATGGGTAGAAGTGGAACTTTAGCATCTTGGTTTTCCAACTGTTCATTCTCTCTACAAATCTTACTTGGTTAAACTGCCTTGCTTCCTTGATATATATCCCCTAGACACCCTATTAAGTAAAAATTTGAATGTGAAATTTCTTCTCCTACCAGAAATTCTTGTGTTTTGGCACTGTTGTTATTGAGTGGCATCTGAATCAACATACAACGTGTCCAGGCAAGTTCTCAGATGACAAGCTATGATCCTTGCTTGTACTGAGATGTGGGAGGGATTTGTGAATTTCTTTCTAAGAAATTGAATATGAAAATGATGGTGGGGTGTCACTCCCACAAAAGAGTTACATTATATAAGTCTCCATTTTGCTATCATACTTGCTTTCTCTTACTTGCTGGCTCTGAAGTAAAATAAGTGGCATTGTTGGAAAAAAGCCTGTGTGGCAGGCTATGATAGATTGTCTTTAGGAAATGAAGAATGCTGAAACATTCTAAAGCATTTCTAAAGTAGAAAGAATGTGAATTCTGTTAACAACCAGAGTGAACTTGGAAGCAGATACTTCTCTGATGACACTGCAGTCTTAGTTGACACCTGGATTCCCACCTAGTGAGACTGTGAAGCAGAGAACCCAGCAAATCTGCGCCCACACTTCTGACCTATAGACACTGTGAGATAATTGATGAGTTCCTTTTAAGCCAATATATTCAGTTATTTAGTTTGTAGTAGTGGAAAAATACCCAAAGATTTCTGAAAGATATCGAAATGCACCAGTAATCTTTGACTCAGATGATATTGTGGTCTCACAGGCAAGTTCTTCCAACTGAATGACTTGAACTTTTGAGACTTGCCTAGCACCAGAAACTAGCCAGTGCCTGAGCTAGCATCTTGGTGAGTCAACCAAAGATATGAATATGATTAGTAAATTAATCAGTGCTTGGGTGAAGGAATATAATGAAGATTCTTTGGTAATTTTATTGTACTTCCAGCCACTCCATACCAGCCCTCAGTCACCATCATTACGTTTTTACCCTTCTCTAATCCTGCCTTTTAACTTCACCGTTCCCCCAAAGTAGGCATTGGAATGGGTTTCAAGTCACATGAAAAGAAAAATAATGTGTATTTTTTTTTCTGATTCTAGTCACTTAACTGTCTCAACCTGAAACAATTTGCTGTTTCATAAGCAAAGTATCTTAACTCCTTTTGGGGTATTCACTTTTTTAGATAGTACAGAATTTACCTGATAAAGGGTAATGAGACTCCCATTCAGCACAAATTAATGGGAAAAACTGAATGCGTGCAAGTGTTTGAAGAACCTTTAGCTTTACTGTTTTAAAAATCCGATGAATACAGGCAAGTATAAGAACACTGATCTGATGAGAGTCCTAGTAAAAGTGAAAGCTGAAGATTAAGTCACATTTCTTTATAGGATAATTAACCAGCTTTTAAAACAAAAGAAATGGCAAAATTATTTTGATCACATCATATAAGATTTGTGTGAGTCTTCTTTTGAGGCCTTTTCAGTATTTTGTGGGATTAATTAACAAAGTTACTAGTACTTCTGAGAGAGCATTTCTGAGAATTAAGCCAGTCAAATACAGAGGGGTAACTTAAAAAGATTAAACTACATAAATTATTAAATTTCTAAATGGATCTCAAAATTCTAATTCTGTCTTTATTTCTAGCCAATGAAAATCAAGATCATTGCTGCAATGTTTTTAAAAAAAAGTTTGTGAACTTTTATTTTGAAATTACCTAAAACACAAATCTTCTATGAATCCTGCATGAATAAAATTTCCATTTTAGAAAAACACTTTTTGATAGAGTTTTCTCAACCACTTTTTACAAGATATATTTACAAGATCAAGAAGTGATGGGGCAAATTATGTGAGCTAATATTTTATTATATTTTTCAATTGATCGTTGTTCCCAGCCTGGAAAAATGTTGAGTTGGTACATTTTCCAAAGAGTAAGTAGGTTTGATCCATTGTGTGTGGGTTTTTTTCCCCAAGATATAGATATCTTACTTGCATATATAATTGTATATATTTGCATCTATACATACACATATGTATTTTTTCAGTTGTTATACCCATCCCATACAAAGCTTCAAACACATCAGAGAAATAACTAAATATTCACTGAGTTGAAATAGGTTAAGAAACATAGCTAAGTTTCCTATATTCCTCAGATACTATAGTTTTTGAGATATTAAGGATTATAATTTGAGCAAAATAATCCTGATAATAGTTTTACTTTCAAAATAAAATGTTTATTTGAATATAAAATGGTGTAGCCACTTTGGAAAACAATTTGAGGATTCTTCAAAAAGTTTAACAGAATTACCATATGACCCAGAAATTCCTCTTCTAGGTATATACCCGATAATTGAAAACATGCATTCACAAAAAAACTCATACACATAGCATTAAAATAGTCAAAATATGGAAAAAAGGTATGTCCATCCATAGATGAGTGGCTAAATAAAGTATGGTATAGCTGTATAATGGAATCTTATTTGACAATAAAAAAATGAGATGCTGATACATTTCACAGTATGGATGTGCAATGAAATCATTATTCAAAGTGAAAGAAATCAGACACAAAGGATATATAATTATACAATTTCACTAATATGAAATACACAGAATAGGCAAATCCATTGAGGAATCAAGTTGATTAGTGGTTGCCTAAGGCAGAGCTGTGGCGGGAATTGGGAATATATGCTAATAAATAGATTTCTTTTGGGTGATGAAAAGGCTCTGGAACTAGATCATGGTGATGGCTTCACAACTCTATGAATATAATAAAAAAAAAACACTGACTTGTATTCTCTAAGTAAGTGAATTTTATGACATATAAATGATATTTCAAAGCTATCATTTAATGGTTAAATGTTAATATTTGAAAGAAAAATGTTTCAATATTTAGGTAACACCTATTAGTAATAATTATACAATGAAATACCTGAGACTCAAAATGGCAAGAACAGGCTGTTCAAATATGCAGAAAGAAAACTTGAAACACATGGTAATTTTCTAGACTTGTCTTACAATTTCAACATATTATTAATTTTTATTCTTATATACTAAATTTTTTAAAAAATTATCTAATGTGTTTTTAAAAATCATATATTTGTTTTTTTTCTTTCAACATGTCTATAAGAAGCATATTTACTGTTTATTTTAAATAAAATGTACTTTATCTTTCATGAGCTTCTTTTGGAGTTCCATCAATTTATAAAGAATACTCTATAGACAGAAAAGTTTTCTAAAGAAGTCTTTTCCATTCACGACTTGGCATCTGGGCAAGAGTAATGAAATAAAATGGTTGGATAGTTTCAGAACATAAAATTGGCAGTACTTTATTCTAGTGCACATTCAGGAAATGCTTGTTAAGTAAATTGGGAGGAATAGGCCAAAATGACCATTCCAACTTAAACTGTTGCTATTGACCTTGCAAGATTCTGAGACTCATTGAGAGTATGGTTGGAAAAAAACACATACAATGAATCAAACCTACTTACTCTTTGGAAAATGCACCTACTCAACAGTTTTCCAAGCTGGTAGTAACTGACAGTCAATTGAAAAATATACTAAAATATTAGCTCACATAATTTGCCCCATCACTATTTGATCTTGCAAATAATATGGGAAGTAGAAGTTCATTTTCATAAACTTTTGGGTGGCTATTTTAGGTGCTCTTGCTGAATGTGTCAAACACTGCTAGTTTTTGTTTTTGTTTTGTTGTTGTATTTATTTTCTCTTCCTGATCTCTTGTTTGGTTCCCCTATATTCCTCCTATAAGTGAAACCATTTGATATTTTTCTTTTTCCTTCTGGCTTATTTCACTGAGCATGATCCCTTCTAGCTCCATCCATGTTACTGCAAATTGCATGACTTTATCTTTTTAATTGCTGAATAGTATTCCATTGTATATATGTACCAAATCTTCTTGATCCAGTCTTTTATGAGAGACATTCAGCGAGGGAGAGGGAGGATAAGGGTTCAAAACAGGGGAATAAAGAACACAAGGGACTATGGTGATGGTTCACGGGTGAATTGGTGGTGGGTAACCCACGGGGAATACACAATAATGTAAAAGATATAAATAAAATATATATATATCATTTGCATATCATTTTATATATATGTAAAATAAATGCAATGTCAGTGAAAAAATTAAAATAAAATTAATTAGCTCTAAAAAAAAAACCTGACTCCTTTCTAGGAATCTACTTACTCCCTCATGATATTTGAATCACTTACAATAGCAGCTATATGAACCTCTGTTAAGTTCTGAGATCTTTTTATTGTTTTTTTACCAACGAGGTTTAGGAGGACTCTTTTCCTAAGCTTAGTTTCTTCTTAACCCCCTTTTTCAAAAGACCACCAACAATGATTTCTCCTACCCTTGTTTTCTTGATCAAGACAGCTCCTTTTCTTTAGTGTGGATCCTAGGAAATTTTGTGTTAATATTCATAAGTTTTCTCTTTGCTTCCAGCATGATAAAGTCTCCCTTTGCATATCCAGAAATATCTGCCCTTATGATAGTTCACCTATCAGAATGTGATTGTGAACAAAGAAAGTCCCACCACTTACTTGAAAAGAGGTTTCACCATTAATGGAACTCCACATTTCTTGAATAAAAGTTAATATGAATATGTATGAAGTGGTTGTAGGGTCCAATTTTGGGGGAGAAGAGGTAAGGAGTATTTATGGAAGCATTTGAAATTGCAAATTCAAATTTGTTGACAATATTTACTGAACAAGAAATACATGAGATGTCAGTATGTATTTCTTTAGTTTAATTTCTATTTCAATTACAAAAGCTGTGGAAGCAGAGATGTTAATAACCATATAATGGGATGCTTTGTTTCCAATTGTTTCTGTTTGTGTGTGTGTGTAGGGGTGTGTGTGTGTGTGTTTACAGCACCTACTTTTCTCAGCACTAGCAATAATACAGGTTCCTTATGCTTCCTTTTCAATGGTACGCTTACATTTTCAAATTGTTTGAGTTAAATAGTCACTGTGAATTCTGATTAATTCTTAGAGACAAGAGAATAGAGCATCTTGCCAAGTGGAATTAGGAAGTTTTAAACAAAATATTTTCCTTTTATCGTAGCAATTTATATTAGGTGGCAAAGAAAAGACCTTACCAGATGATTATTCTTACACCATTTAAATAATATATTCAGTATTTTAGGCTAGTGAATTGCTGTTTATTTAGTTTAGTCATGGAGTATTATAAGAGTTTCCGTTTGACATCTAAGGTTTGGGTATTGATTGACAGGTCTTTGGGAGGTGAGTAGGTCATGAAGGCAGAGGCCTCATTGATTAGTGTTCTTATAACAGAGGCTGTAAAGAGACCCTTTACGCCCTTCCACCTTGTTGGGAATACAATGAGAAAACTTGGCATTTGCAGTCAGGAAAAGGGCTTTCATCAGAACCTGGCCATACTGGTGCCCTGATCTCTGATTTGCAGTCTTCAGAACTGTGAGAAATAAATTTCTGTTGTTTATAAACCACCCAATTTACCCTATTTTTGTCATCAAAGTCAGAACACCCTAGGACATAGAACAAGGGCCTCCCTGGTGGCGCAACAGGTTGTCTCAGCACTATGAAGCTATCTACAGCCACTGCAGTACGAGTTCAAACCCCAGCCTGGGAGATTCCCACATAGGGCAGCAGACCTCTCCTGCCTCGCCCGCTGCTCCCCTCAGCAGTGTATTTCAGTAGATCCGCCTGTTCTGCTCCCCACTGTCTCTGGTGGATCCTCTCATCACCCCACACCTCTGGCCTACACCCTAGTTCTTGTATGCATAAATAAATCTTTTTTTAAAAAAGACACAGAACAAGCAAAATTCCTTCCTTCTTCCCAAACTCCTTTAATACTATCTCTATGAAGAAAGATAAATATGATAAAAGTTGAAATACCTATTTCCTTCTCTAAATTTATTAAGAACTAGTCTATACATAGTAACATGTATAATAACTCATAAAAATAGCAAAATAAAGCAAACATACATATACTTCCCAATCAGCTTAAGGAATAAATGAAGCAAATTCAGTGAAGAACTCTGTATACCCTTACCTATCAGATTAAACTCCTTCCATTTTCCATTTCAGAAAAATCAGCATTCTAGTTGGGGTTCATTTTTTTTTCATGTACTTACCCTGTATACTACATACAAATACCATTAAGTAATGAATAGTCTTGTTTTGAATGTTTAAAGACTTGATATAAATGTTGCAGCGTGCTCCTAGTGGTTTGCTCAACAATATGTATTGGATATTTATTTATGCTGACATCTGTAGACATACATCATTCATTTTCCTGGTTGATATGCCCAGTTTAATTGATCTTTCATACATACACACATAGAGTGTTTTATTCAGTGTTTTGTTGTTGCGATGTTCTTTGAACATTCTTGAAGATATCTCTTTGTACACATGTGCACAGATTTATTTACAATATATACTAGGAATGAAACAGTACTGAAACAGTATAAAAGCATGCAAAAGACACACTGAAACAGTGCTAAAATGAGGTGCTAAAGGCAGTGACCGGGGCGGGGGACAGCTCACTCTCAGTGGGTTCTCAGCCGTGCACACAATCGTAAGACCACACATGCGCAGGGTCCAACAACAACAGGGTTTATTTAGCACATAGGAGACTGAAGAAAAGGAAAGATTTTCTAAGGCCACAAGTGGCCCTTTGTCTCACCCCTGGATACCAGTGTCTGCAGTATCCAGAAGTCCCAGACAAAGATTGGTCCTGGAAAATGAAGTGACAATGGAGCAGCCCACAGCTGCAGTCTGAAGGCTGGGACAGATGCCAAAACAGACAGTGATGGACTTAACAGTGCCAGGAGGTGATGCTGGAGAACCAGAAGCTGTGGTCAGCTTTTTGAGATACTGGGCCGAGCCCAGCGGTGGTCCTTGCAGGTGATGTCAGAGGCAGGACCAGAGGGAGGTACAGTGGCCAAGTCTCTGCAAATGTCTAGGGTGGTGTGGAGGTCCTGAAATTTATGATGGTCTCTGAAGTCAATGAAGGTCTGCTGAATCCCATGGTGGTTGACTGCTTGATGCATCTCTCTCTTCAGAAGCTGGGAGCAGAATCATTCTTTTTCAGAGGTGGTCCAATGAGTGCTTCCTCTTTGAAGACTGGCTACTGACTTTTCATTTGAAGGTAATCCAGTGAAACCTTTCTTCAGAGGCTGGCGGCACACTGCCCCAAGCTGGCCTTATATCCCTTTCTGAGTTCCCCACTCCACAAGCCTGATCGGACCATTTCAATCCTAAGTGTCTGGACCATTTAGCATTGACCAGTTCATTTTCTATTTTTCGGTCTAAATAACTGGCCAATGTAGCTTCAATTTCAATGAGCTTGAACCTGATTGGTCCATTTAGCTAACACCGGTTTGGTCCATTTTTTCATATTTGATTGGTCCATTTTAGAATCCTAGTGCCAGATATAAAGGGGAAAAAGATCAGCCTGGCTTTTACAAAGGTAAGGGCAGCCTTGTGGTCCTGTTGGTTTCAGAGAGCAATGGCTGGAGCCAACCTTGCTGGGGGTAGGAGAGGGGAAATGGCTGTAGGTGACAGACTGATGCTGGCACATCTCAGCCCCAACAAACCCGGGGCCTCTGTGGGAGGTGGGGATCTGGTTACAAGAACAGAATTCCTGGGTCATAGAGTAGGCTTCAAGTTTATCACATAACACCAAATAACTTTCCACACAAACTGGATTTCCATTTGTGTTTTCAGTGCTCTACACTTCCAGTAGTTTTGGTCTATAGACTTTTGCATTTTTGCCATTTTCCTGAATAGAAAGTGGTATGTTTTCAGTTTTAGTTTGTGTTTCCCTGAATTTTTGTGAACTTGATTAACTTTTCTTAGGTTATTTATCATGGTAAATTGTGTTGTCAACTATTTTATTGATTATTTCATTAGTGCTGGATTCTTACTGTTTTATGGTTATTATTTATATATTTGGAATTTGAAATATTAGTTCATTGTCAAATTGACCCAATAATCTGTTCACCATCTTTGGGTCAACACTACAGTGGAATAATTACAAGAGGTTTATGGTGAATTGATATCTGTTAGGAAAAACTCCTGTACCTTGTTCTTTTCCTTCAAGTGTGTTTCAACTACTCTTGGCCCATTGTATTGTCACAGAAATTTTAGAATCAATTTGTTAAGTTTCTGCACAGAAAAACTGCTAGGATTTTGATTGAAATTGAACTAAATTAAATTTAGGCAATATAATAAGATGAATTGACATCTTTATGACATTGATTCTTCTAAATTATGGATATGGCGTTTCTCTGCAACCATGTAGATTTTCTTTAATGTCTTTCAATTGAGTTTTTAAGTGATCTTCCTAAAATGACTTGCACATCTTTTGAATTTATTTTTAGTTATCTAATATATTTTGTTACTATTTTTAAATGACATCCTTTTTTAATATTACACTTTATAACTATTTGTTGCTAGTAATTAGGAATGCAATTGATTTTGGGAATATTGATCTTATATATCACAGACTTTTATGAACCCTTTTATTAGTTCTAATAATTTATTTATAAATTCTCTTGGATTTTCTATGTGTGCAATCTTCTTGACTGCAAGTAATGAACATTTTGTTTCTTTCTTGTAAATGATCATCTTACTGACTTGGCTGCAGCCTTCACTATAATGTTGATGGGAAATGGTAATAGCAAGCATCTTTACCTTGCTTTGATTTTGTACATGAAGAGCTTCCAAGATTATACAATTAAGCAAAATGTTTTTCATGGTTTAGGACAGAAACTTCTTATAAAAATGATAGTGTTTTTCTTTTAAATTTGCTAAGTGAACGTAGCAAATTTTGTCAATTTATTTTTCCTGCATGTAATGATGTAAAAATACAGTTTTTCTCCATTAATCTATTAATATGGTACTAATATAAACAGATTTTCAAGTGTTAAATATATCTTGTTTTGTTGAGATAAGTCCAATTTGGTCATGATTTTTAATATTTATATCCTGCATTCCGTTGTCTATATTTGGAAAGTTTTTACACTTGTAGTTTTGCGTTAGATTTGCTAATCATTTTTCTTTCCCTTCATTTCTTTATCTTATTTCAGTACTAAGAACATACGAGCCTCAAAAATAAAAAAAAAAAACCAATCTGTTTTTCTAATATCTGAAAAGATTTTACACTAATTCAAATTTTCTTTTCTTCCAATGTTTGCTTGGATAAATGTGTGAATGTCTGGACCCATTTACTTACATTGCAGGGAGAGTATATGGGAAAGAGTTTTAACTATCTATTTGATGAGCTTAATGACTATAAGCTTTGTCAAGGTCTCATTTTTATAGATTCAGTTTTTCTATAAATATTGTCAATTTTGTACTATTCAGAATTTTTTTAAAGATTTATTTATTTATACATACAAGCTGGGGTACAGGCCAGAGGCATGGGGCGGCGAGAGGGTTCACTAGAGACAGAGTGGGGAGCAGAACAGGCAGATCAGAAATACACTGCTGAGGGGAGCAGCGGGCGAGGCAGGAGAGGTCTGCCGCACCATGTGGGATTCTCCCCGGCTGGGCGTCGAACTCGCATTGACGCTGCCAACAGCTCCACAGCGCAGCGTTCAACCACTGTGCCACCAGGGAGGCCCACTATTCAGAATTTTTGGCATAAATTTTTTAATAGTTGTAGTTCTTGTGTTTTAACCTCAACTGCATTTGTAATTACATTTCCATTTAATTCCTAATACTGTTTTCATTCTAATTTTTTTCTTGACAAGTTTCAACAAAGACAAGTCTATTCATGATTTTCGAAGAGCCATTTTTTTCCTTTATTTGTCCTCTTTATTACAGTGATTCATTTTACTTCATGTTATGCATTTCTGGTTTTGTATTTATTATTTCCTAATACCCAATGACCTTTAATTCATTCTGTTGACTTGATTTTTTTTCTTTTTCTCAAATGCTTCCTTAATTAACTTTTAGTCTATGTGGTTTTTTTTTTTGCATTTCTTTTTTTTTTAAATATTTTATTTATTCTTATATAGAAGAACTGGGGTGTAGGCCAGAGGTGGGTGTGTGTGTGTGAGAGGATTCACCAAAGACAGAGTGGGGAGCAGAACAGGCAGATCTACTGAAATACACTGCTGAGGGGAGCAATGGATGAGACAGGAGAAGTCTGCTGCGCCATGTGGGAAGCTCCCTGGCTGGGGATCAAACTCAGGCCATAGCGGTCATATCGTATGATAGCGCTGAGACTTTACCCCCAGGTCACCAGGGAGGCCCCTTTAGTTTTATCTGACATAAACACTGAAGGCCATTAAGTTTCCTTCAATTTCTATTCTAGTTTCACCTCTCAAATTTTATGTGATGTTTTAATTGCTTAGTATCAAATATTTTGTTTTTCATTTGTATTCTTTGACCTATGAATTATAGAAAAATGCTTGTCTTTTTTAATTTTCAAAACTACTGTGCTACTTTTAGTTATTTAGCTTTCTAACTTTAATGCACCATTGTTGAGAATGTGGTATGTATAATTCTTACAAATTTGTCGAAACATTATTGTTTGTATATTAATTTTTGGTCAATTTTCTTTAATAAGCCATGTATGCTTACAAAAATGTTTATTTTCCATATCTTGGGGTCTACATAAATTCATAGTAAGATCAAGCTCATTAGTTGAGGTGTTCAAATTTTCAACAAAAATTCATTTCTCACAGTTCTGGAACCTGGAAGTCCAAGAGCAAATCTTCAGCAGATTTGGTGTCCCGTGCCTACTTACTAGTTTATAGACAGCCATCTTCTTGCTGTGTCTTCATATGGTGGAAGGGACAGGTGATTTATGTGGGTTCATTCTTAAGACAGCACTAATCATATTCATAAGAACGCCTCCCTTATGAATTAATCACCTGCCATAGTTCCCTACTTCTTAAAATCACCATATTGGGGGTCAGAATTTCAACAGATGAATTGAGTGGGACACAAACATTCAGCCCACAACAAATAGGCTACATCAGTAGACTGAATCCAATTAAACGGCATATTTAACCAAAAAGGAAGATTTTTCACTAGGAAAACCTGGCTTGGAAACAATTTATGATAAAACAAATAAAATTTCTGAAGTATTTAATTGATCACATGCTCCTTTTTTTAAAGATTTATTTATTTATGCATACAAGCTGGGGTATAGGCCAAAGGCGTGGGGCGGCGAGAGGGTTTGCCAGAGACAGAGCAGGGAGCAGAACAGGAAGATTGATGGAAATACACTGCTGAGGGGAGCAGCGGGTGAGGCAGGAGTGGTCTGCCCGCCATGTGGGAATCTCCCCGCCTGGCGTCAAACTCCGGTCACTGCTGCCGACAGCTCCACAGCGCAGCGCTTAACCGCTGCACCACCAGGGAGGCACCCTGCATGTTCCTTGAAGTCAGAACTGGTCAAATAGCCTAGTTCTCTCCATCTAGGTCCATGACAAGACTTTATTTCCCTACCCCCCTGGAAAATTTAAAAGCCAGTGTACAATTTACTACCTTCTCTCTTTTATAATTCTCATTGACTGTAGAAGTAAGTATTGTAAGTTTCTGTCAGCATGGATCTCTGAATGACTATAATGAGGAGAGCACTTCCTGTCCATCCATAGTGGATATTAGATAAGAGGGAGAAACTTTCGCTGTGTTAAATCTCTGAGATTTGGAGTTTTTGTTGGTGCAACATGAAAAAGTCTTTATTGTCTAATATATTATCTCCATTCAAACTCCAAAATAAACCTTACTTTTGATCTTTAAAGAACTCTTGTACTGAACTAATGAGACAAAATAATTTCATCTTACTGTTCAACATTAAATCACATCTGAAGTATTAATTTGATTCTGTATCTACAGTTTAAGATAACTTCAACTACACTGAATTCAGGGTAACACAACCAGGATACTGATAATTTAGAAAGCATATAGATGATAAATTATTAAAAGAACTGGAAAGACATAGGGACTGCTTTCAAGTGCTTTGAAGAACTAAAAAATGTTAAAGGAAAAAAAAGATAAAAGATTTTTGTGTAGCCCAGCAAATACAAATAGGATAATACTCTTGAATTTAAAAAACCTGTTAGGGACTTCTCATTGATAAGAAAAATTAAACTCTTCAGTTTTGCCCTTGAGACTCTAAAACACCAGTCACTCGCCTATTTCTCTGCTCTCACCCCCCACCAACCTTCACTTACATGCTCTGTTTCAGCAGGACCGAACTTATTTGACTTGTGTCACACTTTCAGTGATATTCTTCAACTAAGAATGCTTTGACCTCTCCATTTTCAAGATTCAGCTCGAGCTCTACCTCCTCTGGAATACAGTTTCCCTGCCTCTTTCCACTCCCTCCTTCCTTACTGCCTTGATGGAATTAAATACTTCACCTTTCTGTTCCTGAAACACCTTTACATAGGGTGAAAGCAACAAGGATACAGATATTGGTACAATTAAGACATTTTAAAATGAGATTTTTAATAGTTGCTTATAACATGGTGAATTCACTATTGCTAGAAATGTTCAAGGAGGCATTTCTGCTTAATGAAAATCTGAATTAGATCACCTCATAATACCTTCAAATTCAAAGAATCTATTTAAATACAGGGTTGATCTTTCTGGGTTCAGTGAAGAGATTCCATGGTGAAATGTCTTCTTCATAAGGATATATTAGTGTTAAATTAGTAGTGGTTAGAAAAAAGTTCTTTGAAGACCTGATTAAATATTGAGATCCGTAAATCTCTCTGCTTTTCTGAGTTTATTTTCTTTTTCTGTGGAAAGCTTTTATTTGAAATGGGAAATGCCTTTGATGTAAAATTGTTCCTTTTCTCAGTCTTATTTTTTTTAAATAATGGTAATATTTTCTTGCTTTTCTATGAACTCTTCACTACCAATTTTTTGCATACATTAACTCATTTAGTCCTAATTAAAGCTAGGGTTTATATTGCTATAACATTGCTCTGTAGAACAGCGATTACATTGGGACTATGAGATGTATCTAAATGTATATAGTCAGTTACAGGACAAACTGTACTAGAGGGCAACTAAGCCCTCATAGAGGTTCTGAAGTATGTTTTTAAAAAGTTACATAATAAATTAGAGGACAGGTTTCTAAATGGGAGTGCTAATTGTTAAAATTTCAGTTTATCCCATATTCATTTTTAGGCTTAATGCAATTGCAGTAAAATTTCCAATGAAATTTTTTAATACGCTTAATTATCCCAAATTTATTGTAAGCAGCAAAAGGGTAATACTATCTAAGAACTTATTCGACAAAAAATGAGTAATAGAGTAAGCTATCAGTAAGTGAAGTTTATGAAAAACATCAATAATCAAAATAGTATGATACTATAAGAATAACCAGATCAATGGAAGAAAATAGATAATGCAAAACAAACCCTAGAAATAATAAGGTTTATGTGGTAAAGTGATAAATTGGAATCATAAATTATTGGAAATACAAAGATGAATTTAAAGAAATCCTGCTGGGACAATTGATTTTCCTTTTGAAAATAAAAGTAAAACGCTAATCTTGTTATTCTACCAGATAAGCCCCATGAGAACCAAAGAGTTAATTATAACATAGTCAACCCATGGAAAGAGAAATATAAGCACTTGAATTCTGGCAAGTCTATCTCGAAGTCTCATTATATTTTACTACTAAAAGTATCAAGTACCTCTATATTCTACTACTAAAAGTACCTGATTAGAGTAAATCACTGTAAAGTAAGGTGCAATTGAAGGACAAGTTAAATCTTATTATGTAAACATGTGTTTTCTATAAGATTTAAAGTTTCTTTTAATGGAGAGACCCACTACAATGTCACTAAGATGGAAAAAAACCTAGAATACTTTGTAACTTACATTTTAAAGCAGAGAGGCTACAAGGCAAGACACAAAGGGGGTTACATTTGGGGACAGGGAAACAGCAAGTTGGAGTTCTAAGGAGCAGATTATGTTGGCCAGTGGGGTCAGATGAACTTATTTTAGAGGTTCCCTACAGACTGGCTAATGTGAATCATTTGGGTGGGCTCTGTTCCTAATTGTATGATACTCAATTTCGGGGTGATTAGTGATAGTATATAGTGGCCGGTAGTGTGAGAGCTTATTTAGATAATTGGTTGTGGTATGGAGTTAAATAGCTGCTCAAGAAAGGGAACTCACTGGCCTTGACTCAAAACTGGGTCAAGACATTTCTAGAACAAAAGCAAAGGCATGTTAAAACACATGGAACCTTAGTAGAGTAACATTTCATAAATAAAGACAAAGGGCAAAGTCCAACAGTCTTAGCAACATCAGGATTAATAGAACAGCCTGGATAATAGATCATATGTGAAAAAAAAATGACATTCCCCAAATGACCAAAACTCTTTTCCACTACAGCCGTGATTCTATGAAACAATGGTGGAGGTGGAATCCTGTGGTAATTCCCAGGAACTGGTGGTTTTCAAATTATACATACTTCCTCCTAGTCCATATTCTCTAATATACATTCTGTGTCTCCACTTCCTACAGTCCCTGTTATGTATTGCCCGACTTCCTTGAGAAGCACAACAGGAAGTAAGGCAATTATGAGAGAATGCCTTACACATGTGAACAGTCTAGATGCAAAAATATCAAGAAATGTATGATATCAGACTGTACAATCGTTTTTTGTCGTCAGCCTGATGTAAGTTAGTGTGAAAGAGAAATAAGGTAAAACTGAAAGTACATTGAACTGGTTGGTTTTTATCAACTCCCCTCCCCCCATATGCCTGTACTCATTGGTAACCCCATGTAAGCATGTAAGAGAAGGGAAGAACATGACTGAGGCTTTGTTTCAGTTGCTTCCACTTTTATTTATGTATCTGGGAAGTGTCAGCTGATGATACAATCCCTGCCAAAGATCTACTGGCATGTAGGCCTCATGCTCACATGCTAAGAAAGAAAAAATTGGAAGCATGTGAACCTCTATAAAACGTAGTGTTTATAACTTGGATTTATCTGAAGACTGATCATTTCGCAGACTGAAGCTTATGTGCCATGTTGGGGCTGGTATTTGTAGAGGCTCAGTGTAAGGGGATCATATAAAAAGAACAGCTTTACCAAACAATTTGAAGAATGTTGGATCATTTATGAGCAGAAAAAATCTAACATTTATATGATAGGGAGGCATTGATTTCATTTCTGCAATGAACATATGGTGATTAAGGGACATTAAGGAATCCAAAGAACATGCACTGTTATGGTGTAGAATAGTGGTAATGAACAGATGTGATAAGGATTCCTGATAGAGACAGCTGTGCCCACAGAGAGATAACGATGTCCAGTGACTTTCCATAAAACACACACACACAGAAGCATTAATGTGTATCACTAGGAAATGCAGGAGACAGAGCATAAAGAATATGATGAAAGTCACAATCTACCATTGACATGGTTTATTCATAAGCATGTATAGGGTCTTTTAGAAAATTTTGAATATTTGCTTGTAAATCACTTAACAATGGGTCTGGAATTACTGCACTAACAAGTCCAGAGAAAAAACCCAACAAATTACAGATTAGAAAAAATAAATAGATAATTCATTACTTGGCATAGGGAATTTAGCTGAATATTCCACAGTTTCAATTCTGAACTTGAAAATGTAAGTTTCCCAGTGTTAGGCTCCTTTAAGTGCAAGCAAAATCCTGACAGACTGCTTCTATCAATATGCACACACAAATCACTTCTTATCCTACAAAGAGGGTTTTCTCTGCCATGACAAAGTATAACATTTGATCGAAAAATCTCATAGAGGTTGTTAATCTCATGATAATCCTACAGCAGCTGTATCACAGTCCCTCACAAAATAAAGCAAATTTCTAAGCAAATCAAGTTTGATTTGAGTTGAGTTATGGGATTTTTTTAGAGAATTGTTTTATCCCTGTTGCTAACTGTGTCTTTCACATAGGAAAATAATCTTGGGTCAGTGAATAAATAAACCTTTCCTGCTTTATTGATGCATATTTCTGTTGGATGGATGGGCCAATACAAAACTCTCAGCATTTCAAATGGTTAATAATGCCATGAGATTTCAGATTGTTTATTTTCCTTTCATAGATCAATCTATTAAGGAGTTTGATAAAAAATGACTAAAAAAACCCAGTTTCATCATTCTGCTGGATTCACTTTAAAATTGAAATTTTAAAGTAATTAAATAGTATTTGATAAATTGGAAATCTAGTAATTGCAGTGATAGCTTACTTCTTCATGTTTTGCAAAGCATTTAACATTGAATTCATACATACTAATGCCTGCTTAAGGAGCACACATACACATTCCTGACACCTCCCTCCGCCACACTCTTCATCAATCCTATATGGTTATGGATATTGTAATTGCTCTGCCATGGTTACAACTTTGCTCCCTAATTATATTACAATGAAATTAGAAACTTATTTCCAAAATAATATTAAAAATGTAAACAAAGGACAGAGTTTTCCAGAGACAAGTACTTGTATAAGAAATAAGAATTTTGATGTTTAAGGGGAAGAGTTTGTAGAAATGTTAAACAGAATACACAGCTCTCAAATGCCTTTCTGCCAATCCTTGCACAGCCATTAATCCTGGCATCATTCTAATGCCAGCTAGTAGCTTTTAATGCCAGTGGTGGAAAAGAGAATATGGGGGAAACGTTAGCTGGGAAAAATTAGGTCTAGACCCTGTCAGCTTTATTAGTGGAGAAGTTATCAGTTTGAAATTATAAAAACACTAAAGACCCAACATAACCAAAGCAATCTTGAGAGAAAGGAAGATAAATGGAAGTATTATTCCTCCTGAATTCAAATTTTGCTACAAAATGATTGTAATCAAATCAGTATGATACTAGAACAAAAACAGAAACACAAAATAATGGAATAGAATAGAGAGTCTAGAAATAAACCCACAACAATATGGCCAGTTAAATTATGACAAAGAAGTCACAATCATACAATGGAGAAAGGAAAGCATCCATAATAAATGGTGTGAGGAAAACTGGATAGCTACATGCAAAAACAATAAATAAAATTAGATCATCATCTAACTCCTTTCACAAAATTTCACTCAAAGTGGATTAAAATCTTGGATATAAAACCTGAAAGTATGGAAGAAAACATAGATCATACTCTTCTGGGCATTGACCTCAGATATGTATTTGTGGTCTCATATCCAATGGAGAACTAAGCAAAAGAAAAAAATAAATGAGACTTTATTAAACTAAAAAGATTTTGTACAGTGAAAGAAACCACCATAGAAACAAAAAGGAAAACTACCATTGGGAGAAGATATTTGTATATCACACATCCAACAAGGGGTTGATATTCATCAAAAAAAATACAACTCATGTAACTCAACAATAGAAATGGCAACCCAATCAAAAATGGGCAAAAGACTTCAATAGACTATGGTGGCTATGGGTGGAAGGTGGAAAGAGAGGGAGTAGAGTATAGAGATGATAAGATGATACTATATTGGCGTTGGAATTTCGGTGGTAGGAAAGTGAAGCATATGCACATGTTGAGATGTGTAGTTGTATTCTCAAATATATTTTTGTAAAGAAATGGGAAATCAATAAAATTTTGAAGAAAAAAAATTGCAAAAGCAATTAGGTGATTTTTGTTTCTTAGCCTGTTTTGTTTAGATTTTTGTTTGTTTGTTTGCTGCAAGTTTGAATTTACTTTATTGCTGCTTTGGTAGCTACTTTCAACAATTGTCAGCATTTTTATATTGTTGGCATACTAGAAACACATTGTGCAGATGCTACAGCAAGGAGGTTGGACCAAAGAAGTTCAGACCACTGCTTCATTACTGGGAGGAAAAATGGACCTGGCTACTAGGAAACTAGGTTCTGATTCCACATTGACACGTCTCCTTGTTCTGGTATTTCTTTATCTGCAAAATGGACAAAAAAATTGGCCATACGGGCCTCCCTGGTGGCACAACGGGTTAAGTCTCAGCTAACTATGAAGCTATCCAGAACCACCGCAGCACCAGTTCGATCCCCGACCAGGGAGCTTCCCACATGGTGCAGCAGAACTCTCCTGTCTTACCCGCTGCTCCCCTCAGCAGTGTATTTCAGTCTATCTGCCTGTTCTGCTCCCCACTCTGACTCCAGTGAATCCTCTCACCCTCCACAACTCTGGTCTACACCCCAGTTCTTGTATGCATAAATAAATAAATATTTTCTAAAACTTGGCCATATCGCTATTGATATTGTGAGTATTTTTTAAAAGATTTATTTATTTATGCATGTAAGAACTGGGGTGTAGGCCAGAGTTTTGGGGTGGTGAGAGGATTCACCAGAGACAGAGTGGGGACAACAGGCAGATCTACTGAAGTACACTGCTGAGGGGAGCAGCGGGAGAAACAGGAGAGGTCTGCTGCGCCATGTGGGAAGTTCCCTGGCCGGGGATAGAATTTATGCTGCAATGGCTGTGGATAGCTTCATAGTGCTGAGACTTAACCCCTTGTGTCACTAGGGAGGTCCAGATATTGTGAGTATTAACTAAGATGAAGAGTATTGGAGTGTTTCAAAACCTATAAAGACCTTTTGTTAAAAAAAAAAAAAAAAAACACAAATTTGGCATCTTCATAAAGACAGAAACGGTGATATAAGAATCATCAAGGATCTTGACATTTTCCTCACTCCCATTCAGTTTAACACAGTATAAAAGGAACAAATAAAATCATGTTATACTTATCAATGAAATTATAAAATTCCCAGTAGCAACAAGCACACAAAGAGATTATTTTTTATTTACTTTTCTTAGAAACATTGCCTCTCAATGATATTTTAACTAAAGTGTCTTTAGAGTCAACTAATTTCACAGCATAAAGAATAAAGAACCCACTATAGAAATTGCTTTTATTATATTTAATCTTTCATTCAAGACTTTCCATATTTTTCTACTTACAGACTGATTATTGATTCTTTTAAAAATAACCCTGTAGTGAATGAACTGTTTTCAGGAGGCATTACTTTTCCCTTTGACTCTAAAACCTCATGTTTTAAAAGTATGCACACCTAATCATCCCCAGACACAAGAAAATCCTCTTCATGGCGTTTCATATTTTTTCTTTGATATTTTATTATTTTGATATTTCTAACGAATGTAGTTCTCATTTGGCATTGTTTAAATAGCATACCTTTTTATGGTGCACATGTGGCACAGCTCAAAATTTAAGACAGCACAATAAACAGTGACTGTAACAGACTCTGGAGACATAGATTTAGGTTTCTTAACTTTGCTCTGTATTAATTTTGCGAATTCAGGCAGGTTATTTAATCTCTCTGCTCTTCATTTTTTATAGTAATCATATCTATTCTGCTAGACTTAGAAGATTCTTAAAAGATATGTTAAATTTCCGCTGCAGGGAGTGGACCTAGGAGTTAACTGAGAAATGATACTAGTAAAATAATGAATATGTTCACTTGCTTGCAGATGCGCTCTGTAAATAACTACACTTTTTGGATCTAAAAACCAAAGTGTCTATTGCATGTATCCTTTTACATATATCTCTGTCGATTCTATGAATATTAGATTTCACCCTTACAACTCAATTCAGCAGAAAATTATTGAACATACACTGAGTGCCAGTCACTGTTTAAGTGATCAGAAGTCAAAGATGAATAAGGCAGGACTTGTACTTGAAGAACGCTTGAAAATCCAGAAGTGAAGATACTCATTTTACCTATCTGTCTACTGAGGAAAAATGGAAAAATATTGATGATTATCACCTGAATTATATGTTTACATTTAGATAAATAGCATCTAAAATTTTTCTTTATTTGTTACAGTGTAGAAAAATGAAAAATATTCTTTTTGTTTTTCATTAATCTATTTCTATGTGTGCAAACAATGAACATTAGGGAAAAAAGTCACCTACCAACATTATATTTTAAATTATCTCAGTATTTTTTCAGTGTTTTTACTGCTCATTTACGTGTCTTGACGTTTTGATGGGAGTAAAATATAGTCCCACAGTCAAGTTGTTCTCAGTCAGGTCTACAAAGGAAAAGTCATTCAATAAACATTTAAAAAAATAATTAAAAAATTCTAGAAGTCATTTCACTGCTGATACAGGTTTGAGTTTTGTTTTGTTTTGTTTTCCACTTTGGTTAAAACTGTATATAATTGCGTGTTTGAGTAATATTGTTTTGTAGTTGTTATTGCCCAAAAATTATGGAGTTAGAACAATTAGAGTAACCACAGGTTGCCCGGTGGTCTTGAATAACTGCAAAATCATCTGGGGAGTGCGGGAGGAATGCTTGCCTGCGTATATAATAGTTGATTAGTTCATAATTTGTTCTGTTAGGTCCATGTACTCAGTGGAAATAATCCAAATTCTTAGAGCATGGGGCTAGTTGTACAATGTCCTTTTTGTATTATCCCAATACCAAAGTTCTGGACTATGAGTGTGGAACTGCTCCAGTTTCCCTCTGGTACAGACTGGGATATAGGACCCTCTTAAAATCAATTTTAGATTATTTTCAGTTCCCAAATTGATTTTGGTGATGGTGTGAGATCGTGGTCTACTTTCATTCTTTTGTATGCAGCTTCCCAATTTCCCCAAAACAATATATTGAAGACACTGTCTTTGTTCCAGTGTATGTTTTTGGCTCATTTGTCATAGATTAACTTTCCATATAGCTGTGGGTTTATTTCTGGGCTCTCAATTCTATTCCATTGGTCTGTGTGTCTGTTTTTTTTTTTATTCTAGCACCAGGCTGTTTTAATTATTGTGGTTTTGTAATATAATATAGCTTGAGGTCTGACTTGTGATACATCCATTCTCTTTCTTCTTTGTCAAGATTGATTTTGTTTTGCAGGGTCTTTTGTGGTTCCATATGCATTTTAGTAGTGTTTGCTGCAGTTCCTTGAAAAATGCCATTGATATTTTTACGGGATTGCAATGAATCTGTATATTGCTTTGGGTAATATGGCCATTTTGACAATATTTATTCTTCTAATCCACGAGCAAGGAATATTCTTACATTTTTTGCGTCTTCTATTTCCTTCAACAATATCTTACACTTTCTTTGCATAGATCTTTTACCACCTTTGTTAGGTTTACCCCTATGTATGCATTTTTTGTTTATTTGTTTTGGTATAATTTAAGTGGGCTCGCTTTCTTAATTTCTTCCTTTTCTATCTCATTTTTTTATATAAAAAGGCAAATTATTTGTATATGTTGAGTTAATACCCTGCCTTTTGGTACACTGACTAATCTTCCTAATGAACACAAACACAAAATTCATGAATTTAATCCTAGTAAACCGAATCTAACGTTAAAAGGAGAATACACCATGACCAAGTGGTATTTATGCCAGGAACTCAAAGAGAGTTCAACATCCAAAAATCAATCAATGTAATCCACCACATCAACAAAAAGAAAGATAATAAACATATAATCATATTGTATCACTACATGCTGAGAAAGCATTTGATAAGACCCAAATCCATGTTGAGCTTATACCCTGCCTTTTGGTATACTGACTAATTTCCCTATTGAACACAAACACAAAAATTGTGAATAAAATCCTAGCAAACCAAATGCAGTAAAGGATCATACACTCAAACCTATATCAGCAGTGAACTGGCTTCTAGGATTTTCTTTTACCTTTTAAAAAATATGTTTATTGAATGATTTTTCCTTTATAGAACTGACTGAGAACAACTTGACTGTGGGACAATATTTTACTCCCATCAAAATATCAAGACACATAAATAAGCAGGAAAAATTATTTTTGTTAAATGAATTGCTTCAATTAGTTTTTCCATGGAATTTTGAATGTTATCAATATATATTATCATATCACCTGCAAATAGTGATATTCACTTCTTTCCCAGTTTGGATTCCTTTCAAATATTTTTCTCGTATCTAATTGCTCAAGCTAGATCTTCCAACACTATGTTGAATAGAAATGGTGAGAGTGGTGAGAGTGAACATCCTTGTCCTTTACCAGATCTCAGTGAGAAAACTTTTGGTTTTTCACCAGTGAGAATAATATTAACCACAAGTTTGTTGTAAATGTCTTTATTATATTGAGGTACATTCCATTTACCCTTAGTTTTGTGAGGGTTTTCAACACAAATGGGTGTTGGATTTTATCAAATGCTTTCTCAGCATCTAGTGATATGATTATATGTTTTTTATCTTTCATTTTGTTGATGTGGTGAATCATGTTCATTGATTTGTGGATGTTGAACCATCCTTGTGTTCCTGGTATGAATCCCACTTGGTCATGGTGTATGATCCTTTTAATGTCAGATTCAGTTTGCTAGATTTTATTCACAATTTTTGTGCTTGTGTTCATTAGGGAGATTGTTCTGTAATTTTCTTTTTTGGCGTGTTGTTTTTGTGTGGTTTTGATATTAGAGTAATGTTGGCGTCATAAAAAGTATTTGAAAGTATTCCTTTTTCAATTTTTTTGGAAGAATTTAAGTAAGATAGGCATTAATTCATTTGAAGTTTTGGTAAAATTCATTTGTGAAGTCATCTGGTCCTGAACTCCTGTTTTTCAGGAGGGTTTTGATTACTGTTTCAATTTCCTTGCTTCTCGTTGGTTTGTCCAGACTTCGTTTCCTTCCTGTTCAGTCTCATATGACTGTATAATTCTAGCAATTTGTCCATCTCTTCTAGGTTATTGAATTTTTAGTGTATAGATGTTCATAGTAATTGCTAATTTTCTCTGAATTTCTGCGACATCTGTTGTCACTTCTCCTCTTTCATTTTTGATCATAACTTTTTTGAGATTTCTCCCTTATTTTCTTGGTAAGACTTGATAGAAATTTGTCTATTTTGTTTAGTTTTTCAAAGATTTTTTTTGTTTTTTTTTATTTTGTTGATATATTAGGCTATCTTTTTAATTTCAATTGCATGTACTTCTGCTTTGATTTTTATTATTTATATTCTACTACTGACTTTTGGATATTATGTATGCCTATGTTCATTTAAACAATATTTACAATAGCTAAGTCATGGAACAAACCTAAATGCCCATCAAAAGATGACTTGATAAAGAAAATGCAGAATATTTGCTCAATGGAATACTACTCAGTTATATATTTTAAAAAAAGGTGAAATAGAACATTTGGTACAAAATGCATGGATCTTGAAGTGATTATGCTAAGTGAAATAAACCAGAAAGTGAAAGACAGTTACTGGATGTTTTTACTCATCTGCAGAATAAAAATCACCAATAAAATTAAACTCGCAAAGCACAGCAAACACAATTCTTAGAACTGGAAGGGATAATGTTAAGTTAAATTAGTCAGGAGAAAGACAAATACCTGCTGGAGTAAATTATATATGGAATATAGAAAAACAAAAGAAAAAGTCAGGTAAATCAAAACCAATAACTGGCCCCTGCAAGCTGACTGTGGAATGGAAGCAACCAGAAGGACAGGGTGATGAATAAGGGGAAGGATGAGAACAAAAAGAGGAGGGAGCATAATGGACTATGGTGGTAGTCTATGAGTTCTTTGGTAGTGGGTAGTGGGTACATTATGGCAACAACATCTGAAGGGAAGGGATCCTATACTCCTATAATACAAGCAATGATGTAAACCAATATTAACTCAATAAAAAATGTTTAAAATAAGTTCTTAAACTCTGTGAAAATATATACTGATTACCAGAGAGAACTGAGGATAGAGAATAAGGTTTAGGGAAAGGATTGTGATAGGACTTTGGCACTGGAGCTTTGGTAGAGGGTGAGTGAGGCATATGAACATACGAATGTGTGAGTTGCACTCCCAATTGGTATAAATATATAAGTGATTGACAAATCAATAAAATTTGAGAGATTAAAAAAATGGTAGAAAATAACAAGTGCTGAAAAAGTTAGAAAAATTAGATCTTCATGCACTTTTGGTGGTAAAAGTGAAATTGTGCACAACTTTGAAAAACAATATGGCAGTTTTTGAAATTATTCAATGTAGTTGCCATATGAGCCAGCAATCCCACATCCAAAAGAAATGAAAACATAGGTCCACACCAAAACTTCTACATGAATATTCATTGCAACTTTATTCACATCCAAAATGTGAAAACTGCTCAAATGTCCATTAACTGATGAATGGGTAGATAAAACATTTTCTATTTATACCATGAAATATTATGCAACCTTAAGTAGTAATGAAAGATTAACACGTGCTACAACATAAATGAAACTGAAAACATTATGCTAAGTGAAAGAAACCAATCACAAAAGACCACATATTGTGTGAGTCCATTTATGAGACGTTTGGAATAGACAAATCCATAGAAACAGGACAGTAGATTAACATTTGTCTTGGGCTGAAGCAGAGAGGAATAAGGAATGACTGCTGATGGACCCAGGGTTTCTTTTGGGGGAGGGTGATAAAATTTATTGTGGTGATGGTTGCATAACTCTGTGAATGCACTGAAAATCAATGAATTACATACTTTAAATGTTATGTGAATTGCACCTCAAAAAGTTATTACAAATTTTTTTAAGAATTTAAATATTGAATCCTCATAACAAGAAAAAGTTTTATAATTATATTTGGGGATAGACATTAACTAGCCTTAGTGTTATGATCATTTCACAATATATTAAAGTATTAAATTAATCTATACACCAGAAACTAACACTGTTACATGGCTACTGTGTCTCAATTAAAAACATTGAGACTCTGAAACTAGATCGTCGGTGTGAATTTTTGTTCTGCCACTTACTGTGTAACTTTGGACAAATTATTTAACCTCTCTGTGCTTCAGTAATTCCATGTGTCTGGTGATAATAGTACCTACCTTATTGGATTATTATAACTTCTTAAAAGTTAATATATACAACACACTTAGATTTATGCTTGGCTTGTTGTTTAATTTAAAATGTTGACTAGGTTTTTTATCTTTTTTAAAGTTCCATTTTAATGAGTCAATCATTAGACATTGGGTACTCACACTGATATTAATAATTCATCAGGTCCTGAGAAAGAGAAATGTATAGATTCTGATGCAAGAATGAGCATGTCAGCTTGCCATACCAGCAAGCTATCGATTTGGGCACATGGATAAAGGAGAGTCCCAGAGGCTTCAGTGGATTTTTCAGAATGTAATGCTCTCTCAGGGAAGCTGGGACACAGGCACACCAGGCAGGGAAGCAGGCACGAGCCAGGCGGGGGAAGCTGGGGGACAGACAGGCAACCAAGTCTCCCAACCCCCCAGGAATCTTTTTTTTCTTTAAGATTTTTTATTTATTTATACATACAGCTGGGGTACAGGTCAGAGGTGTGGAGTGGTAAGAGGCTTCACCAGAGACAGAGTGGGGAGCAGAACAGGCAGATCAACGGAAATACACTGCTGAGGGGAGCAGCGGGCGCGGCAGGAGAGGTCTGCCGCACCATGTGGGACTCTCCCCGGCAGGGCGTTGAGCTCGCATCGCTGCTGCCAACAGCTCCACAGCGCAGCGCTCAACCTCTGCGCCACCAGGGAGCCCCCCCCGCCCCCGCCATGACTCTTTATGCTCTTTCTCAGAGCTCTCTCTAGTGTTGTCTCTCTCACGTCTGTTTTGTGGTCTGGCCCCTCACTGTGGCATCTTTTATTCTGGCCTCTAGGCTCAGGTGTGCACACTTATGCATGCCCACGTCCAAGCTCCAGGTGCCCACACTCAGGCACATGTGCCCCACGCCCACGCTCCTGAGCACCTTCTGCATTAACACCATCAAGGAAGCAGGTGATAGCCACAAAGGCTAGTAGCATAAATGCCTGATTAATTTGTTTACCCTATACAGGTATACAGCTTTCTTATTTTTTTTTTTTTGCAAATGAAGAAACATTGCTTTACAACATTGTATATGATCTAGAGGCATAGAATCACACCTTTCAGGTGGATCTTATCACACCACATCCACCACCAAGCCACCCACAGTCCTCTACCTTTGTCCATCGTTTTCCCCCTCTCTTCCCCATCTTATAGCCTCAATTTTACAGTCAGATTTCTTCATTTTTTTATTGGCTGCATTTTATCTGACCCTTTGCTTGTTTCTTTATATTTAACATATAAATGTCACCATTGGCACTTATCTTTCATACCTCTGACTTACTTTGTTTAACATAATTCCCTCTAGTTCCATCCATGTTGTCGGAAATGAAAAGAGTTTATCTTTTTCGATAGCTGAGTAGTATTCCATTGTATGTACTCTTGATTCTACCATAGGCTAATTTCTGAAAGTGAGGAGCAAGGAGATGTTCCAAGTTTTACAAAGGTTATGAAAGTGTAGCTTTTCTTTTTCTTTTACTATTATTATGTAACTTTAGGGAAGTGACACCAAAACATAGATTTATTAATTTTCTTCTTTTACATTGTCTCTCTCACTATTCCTCTCATATATAGAGTTTTATAAAATTTCAGTCTGTTTCGGAGTTCAAAGTCTCCACTAACTTTCATAGCATATCTGTATCTGCATAGTAATTACAAAAGTTTTCAAACAGCTTTTATTGTAGATAACACATTTACATGGATAACCCTCTATAACTCTTCTCACCTTATATATGAGGAACCCCCCCTCTTCAAAACTGAAGTACAAGAAGTTTCAGTACTAAAAAAATTTGCCACAATAGTTTCTATTTTCCTTTTCTTCTTTTAATTAGCTGTTTTTTTCTGATTTCCATCTTTTAGGGCCTTTTTGCCTGTATTCTCTAGAGTAGTTGCATTACCAAAGACCATCTCAAAGTGCTGACAAGAATTTGATGTGTTCACATATTTTGACCCTTTGAGCTATTTCACATTTTATACCTGCTGTACCCTGAGAAGATTGATTTGCCTCTTAGTACACATGTTCAGATTCTCCCTTTGCTCTTTCAAGACATATGCAAGACTTTTTCTTGTTTTTTATATCTCTTCGAATTTATCAAATGCCATGACCTATCCTTAAAATCTGGCTTAGAACAAAGGCTATTTTAGTTAGACTGAAATTAAAATTTTTTCCAAAGATGAAGTGGGTCGATGGAATTCAATGAGAACATTCCTTAGTATATTTTTTTACTGCACATGAAGTGAGAAGTACTTGCCTCACTTGTGATAAAGTAGGATGTGACATTTGTGAGGTTGTGGAGAGAAATGATTATCTCTTTTTCTTGTTTTCCTTGAACAAAATCAGTTCAGTCTACTGAAAAAAAATCTGTTTTTTACCTGCAATTGGACAAAAATATCTGATCTAAAAACATTAAATTCCCATTTAAAAAGCATTTAATAACATGAAACTATTTATTCAATTTTTATGTTACTGTTGGTACCATTTCCAATAAACAACTTTTCACTTCTGAAATATTTGAATTTTTATGTATTGGAAATGGGGAAGTGTGACATAGTTTCTTTCCCATAGGAGTCTTGCTGAGAGCTCATTTGAGCTGTGACCTGCTTAAGCTGCCAGGAAACATTAGTATTTTTGTAGGATCTTTAAAATGGAGATCCAGAGTGAGGGACAATGCATCAGAATTAGACCTTTTTACTCTTCGGTAAATGAAATATACCAGGAAGTATATTTTCATTTTGTAGAAAAGTGTTTCACAACATTCACCCTTTATCAGATCTTCTTAATATGGAAACCTTATCTGTGAAATTACTTTTTTTCCAGTAAAAATTGTTCTATGTAAATTGTGCATCTTGAATCCTAGAATTCTGGCTGACAGCCAGATTTAAAGTCTGTGAACATATGAGCCAAGTACAAAATCCTTCTAAAGAGACAGGAGTTGATTCAATTTCATAGGTGAATAAAATAGTCACTATAGAAATAGTTTGGGTAGTTTGTAAATGGAACATATTTAATGGACTCAAGAAGAGACCTTTAAGTAGCGACTTGACAATAAACTAATGGAGGAGTTTAGGGAGAGAAGTAACTGATTTTTTGGGGGTGTAGGCCAGAGGTGTGGGGCGTGAGAGGGTTCACCAAAGACAGAGTGGAGGACAAAGCAGGTGGATCTACAGAAGTACACTGCTGAGGGGAGCAGTGGGTGGGCGAGGCAGGAGAGGTCTGCTGTGCCATGTGGGAAGCTCCCTGGCCGGGGATCAAACTCAGGTTGTTGCAGTGATAATGCTGAAACTTAACCCCTTGGCCACCAGGGAGGTCCTGAGAAGTAACTGATTTTGTTTGGAGTAAAGTATTTCAATTGTTAGATTCTTTAGACTTCTTGCTTGTGTAAGGAAGAAAAACCACATAAGCATGATGTAAAAAACCTATTTAGTTCAATTGTGATAACAGTAATAAAAATTTGCATTTTCACGCATTCAGTTTTTGAATGTGTTTTTCTTGTTCTCTGGTCTTTTTCTTGCATGGGAACCATCATATTTCCCTGCATTTCCAAGGCCTCCTTCCCCAGCTCATCCATCAAAGGTCCCGACTTATATATCATTTCCTCAAGAAATTTTCACGGCACACTTAGTTAAGGTTACATGCTATTTTGTGGCTCCCGTGGCACCTTGACTTCTCTTTAGTACATACTGCATTTTATTGTAATTACTTGTGTTCACATTTCCTCCTTAATTGCAATCTTCCTCCTATATTAAAAAAAATAATTACTGGGCCTCCCTGGTGGCGCAGCGGTTGCGCGCTGCGCTGTGGAGCTGTCAGCAGCGCGCGATGCGAGTTCGACGCCCAGCCTGGGAGAATCCCACATGGCACGGCAGACCTCTCCTGCCTCGCCCGCTGCTCCCCTCAGCAGTGTATTTCTAATCTGCCTGTTCTGCTCCCCACTCTGTCTCTGGTGAACCCTCTCGCCACCCCACGCCTCTGGCCTGTACCCCAGCTTGTATGTATAAATAAATAAATCTTTAAAAAAAACTACTATTTGTCAAATGTATACCATAAGCAAGGCAATATTCTAAGTTCTTTACCTATTTTACATTATTTTCTTCTCATAACAGTGATAATTCTTATCAATTAATTTGACATATGTGCAAACTAAGACACATAGAGGTTAAGTATCTGTTCACGGCTACATGGCCAATGGCTTATAGAGACAAAGTTGGAATCTGACTCTACAGCATAGTGTGTTAGCTGTTACTTTATACTCCTTAAGGGCAGGGAACATGTCTAGCTACTTTCTTTTTATATCCTCAAAAACCTAAATATTACCTAACAGATAAAATGTATACAATAGTCAGTATACAATGACATGTCTGTAGAATGAATCAATGAAGAAAATCATTGATATTCATATAAACAGCACACATTGTTGCAAAATTACAGGACTATAACTGGCTCTTGATTGAAATACTCTTGGAATTAAAATTAACACATCTAGCCATTATGTTCTAAAACTAGTCCTTGGTAACTGCCCTGCTCATATCTTTAAATAAAATGCTTCATGGTTTGTTTTTTCAGTGTAATCAGTGTATACAGGGTATGGTGGTAAACAATGCACAAAATGTGGCCTTTAGAGAGGAAAGCAAGATCAGAAGGCTCAATGTTAATAAGGGCTGGGTCAGATGAGATGACCAAGCTGGGTGTATCCCAGCAGATGTTTACTTTGATTGATGGAGACTTGAATTCACATGGACAATTATATATCAAATAGTGCAAAATCAAATGAACATATATCCCTTCTCAATTTTCCCAACAATTTGTAATTTTATCTGACATAAATTTATTTTTAGGTAAACCTGATTAATGGGAATGTGCGCGCGCGTGCATGCACACACACACACACACACACACACACACACATTTGTTTAAAATAAATACATGACTTATGAACATAAATCTTGGAAAATCCCAAAAGTTAAATATTGGGTTTGACATTTTCCATAGACTTAACAAAAAACCCTGGTTGCCTCTTGAATCCTGGTTAAATTGGTTCTGCATGAGTTATTGTCACTTCTAGTCTATGGCAACATTATGCGGAATAATAGGCAAAGCCTTATGGTGCCCCAGAGAGACAAGATTATCTAGTAGAATATGTCACTGGGTGACATTCTGAAGAGGGATCAGAGGATCACTTCCTTCACTCAAAAATTGTCTGGTGTACTTTAAACAAAGCCATCATTAATGTTGATATGTCAACATAATTTAATTTATGATCTTAGAAGCTATTGCTCTGGAATCATTGAGTGTTCCCACAAAAAACACTGGAAATAATCAGACAGTGTATCTTCCAAAGGCCCTAAGACTTTTGTGACCTTCTGAATACAAGTTATGGACAAAAAGAATTTTCTCCCAAGAGGTCTCAGAAAGCGTATCCAATTACCCACAAACCTCAGATAAAGATTGATATTCATATGAAGAAGAGAACAGAAGTAATTTCTCATATTAGAAATCATGGTTATGTTTTATAGTTTGTTCTTACTCTGTGAGGTTGCTTTATAGTTTCAACTTGGCATCCCTTAGAATATCAATACATATAGGATATGATATAGTAAATAGTCATATACTGCAACATAAAAATCTTTTCTGTTTGTTCTGCCCAGTATTTGTGTATACATGCATATGTATATATACATATATATGAATTAAACAATCAAGATTTATAAATTTGTACAGTCATTATAAACTAACTTAACCTGTGTAAACTACAGATTAACATATCCACTGGAGCAAAAAATACATGTGGGAAGCAAGTGGCAGTGATTTATAGGCTGTTCCAAGGATGTCCATAAAGCCCTTTTTTCACATCCCAATTTATTTTTTGTTGTTGTATCTATAAGCCTGACTTTATCTTCCAAAAAGTCACTCAACTGGGTAAGGTAACAGATCTGACCATTTCCTTTCCCTCTGCCCTACTCTCAAAATTTTATTTATGGAATAAAATCGTCTTTATATAAACAAGGTCTATGCCAGATATCCACAGTGGATTTCGGGTATTACTTTCTTTTTACATTAAAAAATATAACTGCAAATTATGCATTGAGCATATAAGACTCATTTGGGATTTTTTTTCCTATCTTTTTTCAAGTAAATATTACTTTTCTCTAGCTATATTGAGATTTAATTGACATATAACATTGCATAAGTTTAAGGTATACTACAAGTTGGTTTGATACACTTATATATTGCAAAATGATTACCACAATACTTTGGCTAATACTTCAATTTCATTACGTAACTATCTTTTTTGGTGGTGAGAATATTTAAAATATACAAACTTAGCAACTTTCAGATATATAATACTATCATTAGATATAAGCATCATGCTGTATGTTAGATTCCCAGAAGTTATTCTTATAATAAGTTCATACCCTTTTGATTAGTATCTCCCTTTTTTTTCCACCTCTCACACAGTTAACAATCAGTTATTACTTTAAAATAATACGTTAAAATAATGAATAGGAGACACATGCATATGGGAAAATTATTATCACTGGGTTTTGTTCATCACGTATAGTTTGGGAAATAATTTATACTTGTAGATTTTGTAGGATAATAAATGAAAAACACAGATTTTTCTTCTGCGATATTATGGCCCTATACTCTAAACATGAGAGTTAAAGGTTAATGCTCTTTGTCATTTAAGGAACATTGATATGGTTCAAAAATAAAGTTTACTTGTATTATGTGCTTTATAAGTGCTGAAAAACTACATTATTTTCATGCTCATTATTCAATTACATATATGTACTAGGTAATATATATTTAATTTACTATCTTCTATTGCAAAATAACAATATAAACAACAAAAGTGAAGAAAGCCATAGAGCAAATGATTCTTTTCCATTTTATAACAAATTGAAAGCTAAAAAGAGAAATGCATTTTGATCCCTCAGCACTTTAACCCAACTCCTTGCAGATTAGAGACTCACATCCATGCTGTTAGTGATGGTAGATGTCAATCAAGTTAACTGCCACTATGTCACCCTACAAGATGTCAGAACCACCCATGTTGAGTACCAAGAGAACAGAAGAAACTGTCCTTTAAAAGGTTTTCAAATATGCTGCTATATTTCTTTATAACAACTCAGTACTGTTTGATCGATATGATAGTTTTTTACTGTGCTACAAATGGAGATAACAGATATAGGAAAAGGCTGAGTCTTCTGGTATATATATACGTGTGTGTGTGTGTGTGTGTGTGTGTGTGTGTGTGTGTGTGTGGTGTGTAAGGGGAAGAATAGGAAAAATTAACATTTTGGAATAAGGTGATTATTTTGTTCTCTGAGAGGAAATTCTTTAGAAGATTATGGGAGTGCAAAACAACAAAAACTTTTTAATTGTGTAAAATATGCCTGAATAATCTTGTAGGTAACCAAACCAATATTTAAAATTAATGGTGGAAAAATTTCAGAATTTCTATCGTTGTATGCTCATTAGTAAATTTCTGGATAAAACAATTTTAGAAAGTTAGTCAATAAATTTATTAGCCAACTGTCTGCCTCTGTCTACCAACTATAAGATACAGCATTAGATTTGACTGATTTAGGCAAGAGTATATTAGTTCATTATAAGAAAAGTAAAGCTGTAACTACATTATTGCATTTGAACAGCGCTGCATTGATCATAAGGTACAAAAACAAATCAAGGAAGTCCTCATGAAACAAACTTAAGGTCTCCTAAACAAGCCCCCTGCCCCCAAGACACACCAAAGGTTTCTTAAAAGTTGTAATAAATGTAATACATAAATAGTAGATCGTAAGTATTCTAATATATAAGATCTATTTACTAGATAAGATTCAACGTGAATATTTCAGTTAATTATTTAATGTAAATGGCAACTGGACATACAAAAAAAAGACTAAGTAAACTTAAAAGGGAATAACTGAAAACAGGGAGAATGGAAGCAATATATAAATTATTCAAATACATTCTTGAGCAGTAAGATATAACAGTCAGTTTGAGAGTCCGTTACAGCTAACAAATCAGCTTTTCTGTAGTTCTGAGATCGTTCTTATTGAGCACATATCAACTATGCACCTAAGAAACAGTTGATATTGACTTGGTCTTGTAATAGTTGATAGAGATACTAAGTAAATATATCCAGTATAAACTGTGCCTATTGTACCAAGCACAAGGCCTCAAAATAAAACTGAGTTGTGAAAATTATTGTACATCCCTCATTGTCTTTCCAGCTAGCATACTTTGGTGGTAAATTCTGTCAATAGTTATTTGTTCAAAGAAAAAGAACAACCCAAGAGAGAGTTACTATCTTTATAAATAACCCTTATGACCTACAGTTATAAATTGAAACAAAACAAAATTCTTGGTTTATAGAGGAAAAAATTGTAAAACTTTTGGGAGAAGAGGATCTAGCAAGATGACTGTAGCATGAATACATTGGACTTGACTTTGCCGCATATTCACAATCAAATTACAATAAAACAAGGACAAAATGACTGAAAGATAAATGTATGGTTATTATCTTATACAGCCGAACCAGTGGCATGACAGAAAGTGGTAGGAAAAGCTATAATTGAACTATGTTTGGAGTGACACCAAGGCAGTACAACTCACAAGAGAGGGAGGGGTCGCTGCTGGTGACTCACATCCCACACTGGGACTTTAAACCTGTCACTGTACCCGAAAGAGAGAAGGTACAAGAGTCAGAACACAGACATTGGGTGTAACCCCAGAGAACTTCTGGAGTAAGAGTGCAGAGTGGTGATTATTGGTTTGGGCCTGAGGTTTCCAAATTAGAATAGTTGGAGTCCAAATTAAGAAAATTAAAGAAACAATACAAAGAAAACTCAGAAAAACAGATGAGAGATATCCAAGAAAATGATGTGAATATTAAAAACACTATCAATGAACAACACTTTCAGCCAAAATTAAGCTGTGGGTCAACCCACTGTTATTACCAATCCTTAAAACACCAATAAAAACAATTCAATTCTCCCTCCAATGTCATTGAGAATCTGGAGTCACCAGATACACTTCAAGTTTAATATAAAGTGAACTCTCTCTTTTCTGGGAGTTGCAAAGTAGTTTATTTTTTCTGGGTTTCAGCATTTGTCCATCTGCCAAACCAAATAGGTGAAGTTCCTCTCAATTAAAACTTCATTGACTTATACGAAAAAACTAGATAACTAAAACAGATAAATTTAACACCACTCAGATTACACATGCCCCCACTGTAGGAAAGGACTTGAAGCCATTACTCATCTGCAAAGTAAACCCTTATGAATGTTGATTCAAAATAACACAGGTATCAAATCATAAGTTGACCAATTTAAAAAAATGGACAGAGGATCTATATAGACATTTCTCCAGAAACATACAGATGACTAACAGGCACATGAAAAGAAGTTCATCAGCTCTTATTATTAGTAAAATGCAAATCAAAACAACAACGAGATATCACTGACTGTAGCTATTATTCCAAAAGACAAGAAACTACAATTGTGGAGAAAGAAGAACCCTTCCCTTGCACACTGTTAGTGGGGTTGTAAATCAGTGCATTATGAAGTGCATTATGAAGTTTCCTAAAAAAAGTAAGAATGGAAATTTTATAATTCAGTTATCCCTCTTTAGGGTATTTACCTAGTAAATACGAAAAATATTATTTCACACACACACACACACACACACACATGCATACACACACACTCAATGTTCATTGTAGCATTATTCACAATAGCCAAAAGTTGGAAACGATCTAAGTGTTCACTGACAGATGATGAGATGAAAAAGGTGTGGTATAGATGCATGATTGAATATTATTCAGCTATAAAAAATGAAATCCTGCCATTTGCAACAATATGAAAAGATCTAGAGCGTATTATGCTAAGTGAAGTAAGTCAGAGAGAAAAAGACAAAAACTATGTTTTCATTTGTATGTGGAAAATAAGGAAACAAAACTAATGAATAAACAAAAAAAAGCTCTTAAACTATAAGAAAAAAATAGTGGTTGGCAGAAAGGGGAGCATGGGTAAATCTGACGAAGGGGGTCAATTGAAGTGATGGGTGGAAAAGAAACTTTTGGTGGTGAACATAATGTAGTGTATACAGATTTTGATGTGTAATACTGTATACCAGAAACTTATATGATGTTATGAACCAACGTTACTTCAATAAATAGTTTCAAAAAAAGCAAAAAACAAAACAAAATCAAGCAAACAGAATGATCCATGAAACGTAATGCTAACACTTGTATTCAGCCTTTGTGTTTTAAAACCATTTCATGTAGAACAGCCATTATATAGTAAATTATAATGAGAAAGTATTTGTAATAACATAAAGCCACCATTCAACTTATGTTAAAATAAATTACACAGATGGAAAAAATCATAACTTGAGTAGAATGATTTCACACTGTGTCCATAATAGCTGATCATAAAATCATGTCTATGTATTAAGAACTATGTATTAAGGTGGGTTAATAGTATCTTGCATTTACATAATTTGCATTACACAAACGAGAAACGGTGTCAAATTTCTGACTATTCTCATTGCATAAAAATTTGAATGAATTATTCTAAATTTAAATTTATACACAATTTTTAATTATATTTATATGGATTTCATTTTAAAACTGATTACAAATTATTAAAAAAGAAGTGGAAATTATGTATGTATTTTTAAAAAACAGGTCTTATAAACTTATTATACTGTAATTTTTTTTAAAGATTTATTTATTTATGCATACGAGCTGGGGTAAAGCCAGAGGCATGGGGCAGTGAGAGGGTTCACCAGAGACAGGGCAGGGAGCAGAACAGGCAGATGGAAGGAAATACACTGCTGAGGGGAGCAGTGGGCGAGGCAGGAGAGGTCTGCTGCGCCACGTGGGGATATCCTCAGCTGGTCATTGAACTTGAGTCGCAGCTGCCAACAGCTTCACAGCGAAGTGCTTAACTGCTGCACCACCAGAGAGGCCCCCATTATACTGTAATGTTTTATATTACTTTCCAGTCTCCTTTTGAGCCCTAAGCACATGTTATTGCTGTATTTACATAACTAATCATACAATATGTACACCTTTGTATTATTTTTTCATTTAATACTATATATGCACATATTTCTAAGTCTTCAAAAACATTATTTCCAATAACTGCACAGTATTTCATTTGGCAGATGTTATTAGATATTACCAAAAAAATTCCTCTATCAATTGCTTCTATTTTTACATTACTACAAGCTAGACTCTGATCATCATGATCATGTATGAAATACATTGTATTGATGATGATTTCCAAAGCATTGTATCCTGGAGATGAACCACTTAATCATCGTAATATCATTTTTAAGAATCTTAATTATAATTCCCAAATTGCTTTCCCTGAGCATTTCACTGAATTCACCTCTATTAACAATATATAAGGAAACCTATTTCTATCCACCTTTGCAAACATTAAGCATTTTCTTTATTTTAAATCATATTTTAAATGCTAAAAGTCATATTTCATTGCCTTGATGCACATATTTTAGTTTCCTTGTGAGCTCACACATTTTGTTTATAAGACCTCGTATAAGTTGCGATATTGTTCAAATTTTTCTGAGTCCCAAGGGAATGTCTCATATATACTCATGTTTATTAGTTGTTTTTCCTTTTCTGCTATTGAGAAATTATCTTAACAAATATCTATATTTGTTGCATTTATGAATGCTGATTTACTCGGAGGCAGGATGACTTTAAAAAGCAGACTAGTTTTCTTTTTCTAACCAAAATCACTTTCTAACCAAAATCACTGATACTAAACATGTGTTTGAAAACCACTTGGGAAATTTGAGCTGAAAATTTCAGTAGGGGAAGACTGTCTAGGTAAGCAAGAGGCCCTTTGGAATACTTTAATCTTTATGATCACCTTCTCAAAAGGAATTTGGGGAATGCCTGCATGTGAGTGACTAGAAAGGGAGGCAGGAAAAAAAGTGAATAATCTAATTATAAATTTAACTGCTACTAATGTTCAGTCAGTGGTTTATATGAAGCCATATGAAGCCTAAACATTTTATTTTATCCAAATTATTTCAGAGGTCTCAGGGTTCTTTTCATGTGTATTATGTCTTATGGTATTCAAATTCATCACCTGGCATTTATTCACCTTCCATAATCACTGTCATTTGCTGTCTAGTTTAAACTCTCTTTCTCTCTGAATCACCTAGGTGTCAGTGATAAGTACTAGAGAAACAGAGAGATAGAAAACAGCAGGGTGAGGGACTGTTAAGATGCTTAATTGACTGTTTGACATCTATTCTAGACATGTGGCAGGTAATAATTAAGACTGCTTAATTAGTTTCTGAATATTGGAATGTGGAATAGTAGCAAAACTGAATACAACTAATAGAAAGACTGAATTACTATAATCAAAACATTCTTTTCTTTTCTCCAGTAAAAGACTTCTACATACAATAAGTGTACTGCCTTTCTTTTTGAACAAGTAAAATAAAAGTTGAATCGCCACAGTGATTAAAACCAAAGTTCTGGTTTAATTCATATAATTAAAAGATTAAAACTGGAATTTCGCACATAAAGGAAAACTTGAATTGTAAAGCAGACAGTATGTCAGGTATATTGCTGTGGATATTTAGTAATTAAGTATAAGGGCTTAACGTCCAGTATATGAGGTAAAACAAACAAACAAAATATACTAACACAAAAAAATGTTGAAAAGACGCTATTGCGAGTCATTTCTCTTTTCTGAAATTCTGAACAGATTTCTTTAATACTTCTCCCTCCCACTCCACAACTTACTCATAATCTCTTAAATCTAACATTATAGCCTGAGCACTTTGAGATTCTATTAAATTAGAATATATGCACCTCATACAGCTCGGTCTGGATTTATCTTTGCACCTGTAAGAGTCTATTATTTAAATATTTTCATCAAACACCTGTACCATGGAACTTTAAACAGCCATTGAAAAGCAACTCAAAGAAATTTCTCAGGTTTTTTTTGTTTTGTTTTGTTTTTGTTTTTGCCTAATTGTGATTGTGTGGTATGCAGGTTCTCTCTTTGAGGCCAAACAGCTGGGGCTTCCCTCACTATTAAGAGCCAGCAACTGACAAACCCAAGTTTTGAAGATGGCTAAATAGATGGAATTCTCAGGGGTGTTTTGTCCCGAAGCACATGGAATTTCAAAGCAAAAGCAGATGGAGACCAGAAGAAAGACAGCTTGATGATGATGATTTTAATGATTAAATGGAAATTGAATAAGGGACCATTGAAGGGTGGAGAGACTTGAGAACTTATCCCAGGGTCCTAGAAGGAGAGGAAAGATGTTTCAGGAAGTTCCTGGAAACCAGCCTAGCTTTCTTTAAGCAGTGAACCACAGACAGGAGCCGTAATGCTCTAAGAGCTCTGAAGCTAAAGGACAATAGATGTGTGTACCGCCCTGATTAGTGATGGCAGGGGACACAGATGGCAGTTTAACCCATTAGGTAGTCAGGAAGGGGAGCCACAGGGGGATATGTGGCAGCTTCATGCAGCCAACCCAAACAGGTGGCAGACAGCTTGAGCTGGGCTTTTTGTGTTTCATTTCTGACCTTATTTAAAATAACAGTAGTATAATGCCTATTAGGTCCTAACTTCACTTTTTTTGTGCTGTTTTTCTTTTGGCCAAGTGTTGGTAAATAGGAGGGCGATGTCAGGAAATTTAGTCTCAATTTTGCTTTGATATTTTTATCTTCCCTATTTTGTGTGACTCTTATAGCCTTGAACCAACTCTTTGTGAGAAATGCAATGGAAAATGTTTGATGGTGACCCAGTTACTTCTCCTTTCAGTACACTGACTGATCAAGCTCAAAACTTACCCAAGTCACCCCCATGCTAAGCAGAACAGTAGCCTGGTGCTATAAATGTGCAAAACTCAAGGGCAACCATGTCAAATGTAGATGTAATGGTAGCTGAAATCTGTAGGTTATCACACCTGTTGTAACTTGTTTGTTTATTGTTTGAAATGCATAAAAAGGCTTTAGGGAATATTATCCATTAAAAGCAGACACAGGAGAGGTTGATGCATAAGATAAGCATAAAGCATATAACCTATGCATTGCTCCAGGCAGTCTTTGATTTGTGGTTAATTCAATTTTTGTGGCTTGCTCAATTTTGCATTTCAGTGGAAACATTTTTAAATGCTGTAAAATAAAACAAAAGTTTTTTGCTGTTGTTCTACAACTGCAAGGAACAAGGTATTTCGATCTGAGCAAACCTCTCATATCAACTGCTTGCGACACAATATTTTACAAGTTCAGACAAATGTGGTATAACCTTTACTCCCTTTATAATAGAAGAAAAGGTAAAACGAGTTAGATAAAGATGCCTTAAGTAATAGCTGACCAGGGTCAATTTCAGATCAGAAATTCCCTGACGCTGTTCTTAAATAATTGCTTTTCCTAGGCCAGAAAGATATTAACAGGCAACACAGAAGAAAAGAGAAAAGGATAGACATCCACTCTGCTCCTTGATGAGACTTCAATGACTGTGTTAGTGAACAGATTGAGGGGGGTACTCTGGGACGCAAACCTGCATGTTCTAACTATGTTTTGCAGCGTAAAGACAAAGCATAAACTTTTTTATTTTAAAGATTTATTTTTTATTTGTACATACAAGCTGGGGTACAGGCCAGAGGCATGGGGTGGCGAGAGGGTTCACCAGAGACAGAGCGGGGAGCAGAACAAGCAGATCAGAAATACACTGTTGAGGGGAGCAGCAGGCGAGGCAGGAGAGGTCTGCCGCACCATGTGGGATTCTCCCTGGCTGGGCCTCGAACTCGCGTTGCCACTGCCGACAGCTCCACAGCGCAGCGCCCAACCGCTGCGCCACCAGGGAGGCCCGACAAAGCATAAACTTAATGTGAGAGAACTTTAATAGGATTAGTGTGCACTGAAAGAGTAGAAATTATAATAGTGATAGTTTTCCAATAAAACATCCAAAGTTACCCATCTCCTAGTGGGTAAATGCCTAGCCAAATAGGGTTGACCCCAAGTGAAACTATGAGAGTGGCCAATGAAAGCCGCGTAAGGCAAAATGGGGTCCATAATAACTTCGATAACTTCTTAACTCAAAATTTCTTAAGGTGTGTGATTCAGATTTCTTGTTCTGAATGATATTTAATATTGGGTAAGATCATGCTTTTGTGATCAAATATGTTTAGTTAGGCAAATCCTGATTCAACAAATTTAAACAGATTTCTTCTAAAAGATATTCTTAGAATGTTTTTAAAAGTAGACATTTTGTAGATGGCTATTCAGTTTATAAATATTTTCCCTTCTAGAAGAATTGTTACTCAGAAATAGAGCCTCTGTGGAAAGTATGTTCTGATTCCCTGGACATAGGTGATTTGTCGAGGAAAAAAAATAATTGAACACCAAGGACCCGATCAGAATAATTGTCCTCATAGAACTGTAAAATGAGAGATACAGAAGCTGGGCATTGCTTGTGTCTGGTCCACGAGAAATGGTTCCTGAATCTGGCTCCACAGCACAGTTATGTGGGAAGTTATATAAAGAGCTGATTCTTGTGCCATATCCAAGATTTCTAAATCAGAATGATTTCTGCCTGATTTATATAGAAAATATTTAACAATGATATATCAGAAACATTAGAGACTCACCATGCAATATATCGCAGGTGCTGTCGTTAACAAGATTTCCAAGAGGATTTTCTGCATCCTGTCCAGCACTGTTCTAAGGATGTATGTTCAGGAAGTCCTGTGAAATCTTCCTGCTAGAATGTTCAGCAGTTATTCTTACTGAGGTTCAGTGATTCCACTGTTCTTTTGATTTCTGTGAATTATACGAGTATCTTTTCAATAAATTTCTTTTTAGGCTTTTGCTATTTCAAGTTGATTTCTGTTACTTCTAGCCAAAAGAAACTTACCTAACAGAGTTTTGTGAATATATTAGAAGAGGATTTTAGAATACTTTGCTTCAGACTTATTTGACCATTGGCTGCTTTCCCCCCCCCCCAAGGGCATCTTGTTACACCAGTGTTCTGCCACATGTGCTTTGGGGAAGCGCTAGTGTAACATAACTGATATAATAGCACTGTGAATTTCCTACAGGATATACGTTAAATTTGGGTTTTAAACCCAGTTTCTGGGCTATGCTGATTGCTTCTGGGTTACATTGATTATAAGGCTGTGTTCCTAGAATCAGGGACATTCGATTATTATACACAGCTAGATGCAAATAAATAAAACCTTGGTGCTCAGTTTAAGGGTCTCAGGGAAAGAAAAAGCTAAGTCTCCATCTCAGTGATGCAGTGTAATATGCGAGTAACAGTCCTTTCTACTCAGCTACAGGTTTTATATAGCAGACATCTTATTCTGCAATCTAACTAGGGGCAAGACTCAGATAGTATAGGGTTTAGCTAGTCATTCTATAAGATGAGAAAATAATTGTTAGCCGTTGAATTGATGAAAAGTAATAATCTGTCCTTCCAAAAGCATAAAAATATTAAAATGCAAAAAAACAGGATAGAATGAAGTTTTGGTTGAAATCCAAATTCTGCCATTCCTTAGCTCTTTCACTTTAAACAAAGTTTTTTATTTATTTATTTTTTTTTTATTTCTACAAGCCTGTTTCCTGGTTTTTGGAATGGAGATAATAATTCTTATTTTTTTGGCTTGGACTAAGTGGAATAATAATCACGCTCATAATCGTTACCATGTGTTTATATGTCTCTACATGCCAGGCACTGTGCTAAGCCCTTTAAATTCACTGCTTTATTTAATTTCTAAACAATCCTGTGAGGCTATTGCTACTCATTTTTCCATTTTGTAGATGAGGAAACCTGTGTTCAGAAATATTAAGAGCACTGTCTAAGATTGCTCAGTACACAGAAGAATCAAAATACAAAGCCAGGTAGACTTCACTGCCTACATATTGTAAACACTCGGGACTTAACTATTACCACCAAGAAGCTTCATTCTTCCCTTTGGCTAATTGGCAATAGAGGAACATGTTGTTATGGCAATATATTTAGATCGTAAAGAAAAAAATATAAAGCTTCATGAACAACATTGGTGAATTCTGGTTTCTATTCTTGGTCGTTTAAACATCTTTGGAAGGATGATTTTAGTGGGGGAGGAGAGAGGTTGAATCACCAAAAGAATCACAGTAAAACAAAGTAAATTAACTGGAGCAGCTGCATTATAGGAAAAGATGAAGGAGTGCCAGAATTTGGGTGGGATTAGTGAAGTAGTGTCATCTGATGTAAGGGTTTTAACTGGAATAACAATGTGTGAATTGGTGGAAAAGAATAGGCTGCTACAGGCAGGGATAAAATGTTCAAAGTCTGAGAGTAAGTATAAGCAAAGGGGTTGTTAGAATAGCAAACAAGATTTAGATTCAAAGTTGTAAGAACAGTAAGGATAGTTAGTTTGACAAATGGCTCAGAAATAGAGTCCCCCCATCTTTTCATATAGAAGTTAACATTTATTGAATGGTTATTCTGTGAGAGACACTGTCCTTATCATTTTACTTGTATGAAATCATCCGGTGTTCATACCAAGCCTATGAAGCTGGTACAAGTATTAAATCTATTTTACTGTTGAGGAAAATGAGAAATGTGGAAGTTCAATAATGTACACAAGCTTACTGGGAAGTAGAACAGCCAGAATTCAAACCTGGGTAATTAGACTTGAGACCCTATGATCTTCACAAGTCTGCTATACCACTTTGTAGCCTGGTTTGGCTTTATTATGTTACTGTCTTTCTCATAAAACTAACATAGTTTTTCACTTTTATTAGCAAGTTGAAATTCCTCCGTATGACCTTTAGGAACCTGTATCAACTTGCAATTGTTGATCATCAACATCATTTTTCATCAATCTGCCCAAGTGGTCCCTCATCTATTACAGATAAATGAATGTTTCCCTACTTAGACCACCCTCTCGCTGCTGAGCCATTGTCTCTGAATGCTTTTAAAATTCAGCTTGAAAAATGTGACAATTGCCTCCAAGAAGCCCTCTGACTTTTTCTATCAACCATCAACTTAAATTACGCTTTTCCTCACAAAATATATTGGTGCAGTGCATATTAAATAGATATTGATTATTTTGCTCTTAATCTTCTTATTTGATGAATGATACTGAGTCTGTGTGTTTTTAGCATGTGTTTTTCTGCTAAAAGATTTATCAGCTCTTTGTAATTAAAAAAAAGTGTATGTATACAATATCCATTCATTTGATTTTGACCACATAGGATAGGTAGAAATAGTAGGAAAATAGTAGCAAAAACACAGGGATTTTTTTTCTCCATTCTGACCATCTGTCCAGAAACAGATTTATTTAAAAATTCCATTTTTTTCTGATAGAAGCTTAAGTTCAAACTGTTAATATATTTCCCAGCCAGAAAGTAATACCAATGTTGTAAAAGTTGAGGCTCATTTTCATACTTGTGAAAATCAGATCATTGGTTCAAGAAACAACAGAACTTAGCTTCAAAATAAGTGTAGATTAATCATGCCTTTTTTAAACAAAGGTTTTAATTATACAGGGCCCTGCAGAGATTGTTTATTTCATAATTACTGAAAAATGGCAAGTATCCCACGTAATACCCTTTCCTTCTGAATATGAAAATGTACTTGCACAAGTGCAGATATTTGTTTGGCGACCAGACAATGGAGAAGATTCCCATTTGTGTTTAGTGGAATGGAGTCAGTTGGTACTCATTAATTCAGCCAAGGTTCTCTCTGCTAATGGCAAAACATGCCTGTCCCTATAGCTAAACAAACACTGGATTATTCATTTTGCTTTTGGCAAATGCCAGTGTGGAAATGCCCACGATACTTGTTGTTTGTCGTGAATGACTGTTGGGGGAGTTCCCTTGGTAAAAGGAAAACTGTACAAGCCAAGAAAATAAAGGTAGATTTAAATGCTGTGGAATATTGGGTATCATCTGTGTGTGTGTGTGTGTGTGTGTGTGTGTGTTTGTGTATGAAAGTATATCTAAACCTTTATGTAGCTTTTGCTTTGTTTTGTCTGAATATCTTTTTTTTTCCATGGAATCTTATTTTTGTGGGACTCCAAACCAAGATTAAAGGCACCAACATAAGTGATTCAGTGCTAACTCAATGTCCAGCTCTTTCTGGAAACTTCAAAGTTCCATAATAAGGACTAGTTCTGGTTTCTGCTTTCAAAAATCTTATTTTATTAAATTACTTTTATTGAGCAATGTTGGTTTTAAACATTGTGTTTTAAAACTATAGGTTAACAACTGTTCAAATGTATAGTACCAAACTAAGCCCAGGACCAAAGCACCAATAATCCTCCACACAGTCTATTGTGCCCCCTCCCATTTTTGCTACTCATCTCACCATCCCCCTCTGGTAGTATCAGTTTGATAGTCAAATCTCAAGGGTTTATCTTGGTTTGTGTGTTTGTTCCTTTTTTTGTTTCTTTATGTTCCACATATGAGTGAAATTATCTGGTATTTGTTTTTCTCCTTCTGATTTATTTCCTTAGCATAACCCCCTCCTATTCCATCCATGTTGTTGTAATAGTAAAATTTTATCATCTTTTAATGGCTGAGCAGTGTTGCAGTTGTTATATATACCACATCTTTTTTCACAAAAAGATTTATTTTATTTATTTATCATACAAGAACTGGGGTGTAGGCCAGAGGTGTGGGGTGGTGAGAGGATTCACCAGAGACAGAGTGGGGAGCAGAACAGGTGGATCTACTGAAATACACTGTTGAGGGGAGTAGCAGGCGAGACAGAAAAGAGAGGTCTCCCTGGCTGGGGATCCAACTCAGGCCGCAGTGACTGGCAATAACTTGATGGCGCTGAGACTTTAACCCCTGCACTACCAGGAAAGCCCCTATAAATACCACATCTTTTTTAATGTGTGTAAATGCCACATTTTCTTTATCCATTTATCCATTGATTGACATTTGTGTTGCTTCCATGTCTTGGTTATTGTGAATAATGTTGCAATGAACATGGGGATGTGGATATCTCGTAATGATCTTGATTTCAATTCCTTTGTATTAGAATTCCAGAAATGGCATTACTAAAGCATATGGTAACTCTTTTTAATGTTTTGAGAAACCGCCATGCTTTTTTTCATACTGACTCCACTAATTTACTTTTCCTCTGAGAGTGTATAAGGGAGATAACCTACAGTCTCTAAGGACTAAGTTTCTAAGGAGAAAATATTTGCAAACCACATAGCTAATAAAAGGTTAATATCCAGAATATATAAGGAACTCCTACATTTAATAGTGATTAAACAAAGAACCCTAATAAATATTTCTCTAAAGAAAAGAAATGAATGTTCAGCAGGCATATTAAAAGGTGTTCAGTTTCACTAGTCATCAAGGAAATGAAAATTAAAATCACAGTGAGAGATCACAACATACCTGTTGGCATGGTTATTATCAAAAAAAGCAAGACAAGTATTGGTGAGGATGTGGAGAAAAGGGAATTGTTTTTAACACTAGCCAAGCATGATGTAAAAATGTGGTTTTAGAAAGGTGATAACACAAGACCAGGCAGTTGAGATTATTCATTATTCTGTTATCCCCCCCCCACCCAACACAGAGGATTTATACAAAGTATTGTTTAAATAAGGACCAAATTTCATCATTTTTATATACATCTTATAAAGAACAACTCCTTATGTCTTGTGTGACTGGGGAAAATTACTTAAGCTCTTTAAACTTTAAGTTCCTCCTCTGTAAAAACAGAGATGAGAACTAAATGCAATTATGCACAAGAAACATTTAACACAGTGTTTGGTACACAGTAAGTAGTCAATCAATAAACTCTGGAGGCATTAGAGTATTAATAATAAAGCCACTAGAGTCAGACTATTTAGGTTCAAGTCCTGGATTTCCTACTCACTTGCTGTGTGACCTTGTGTAAAACATTTAACCTTGTTAAACATAGATTTCTCTTCTGCAACACAGAGATGATAAACCCATGTCTTAAGGTTTGTGTGATTATTAAATGCAGTAAAATGTATAAAGCAAGGCCTGACAAATAAAACTCAATATATGTAATTTATTCATTCAACAAATGTATTTAACCTCTACCCATCACTGCTCTATGTTCTAGGATACAGTGATAAAGACAAAAGAGCCATTGCTTTCATAAATCTCATATTCTAATTGGGAAGATAGATAATACATAAACAAATAAATAATATCCAGTATATATGCCATACAAAACCTGAAACAGAATAAGGGACTAAGGAAAGACCATAGGGATAGGAGGTGTGCTATTTTATTATGGTTGTTTAGAAAAGCTTCTACTCTAAGGATGTGGCACTTGAACAAAGACCTGGAAGATGCCAAAGCAGAGAGAGCAGGGCAGTGTAATGTCTCCACTAAAATAAGGACTAGCCTAGTGTTCTGTGGGATGAACAAAGACATCAGTGTGACTGGAAAATAGTGAGTGATAAGGAAAAGAGAAGTAAGAGGTGAGATCAGATGAGGTAGGTAGGCAGGGGCCAGATCAGGTTGGCTGTGTCAAAGGCTAGCTATTATCATTGTTATGGTTGCTATACTCCAGTGGGTTTGGTTATTGAAGTAATGTTTTAGCCCATTTAGTAAATCCTTGTAAGATCTCATAAAGCAGAAATATCTTATGATAATGATAATAATAGCAATAATGGCTGACTTTATCATTTGACCTTTTACAAAGTGATTTTCATATACATGATCTCATTTGCTCTTTACAATAACCCAGTAAATTAGATAATTATTAGTATCTTTCTTTTGAGGAGACAGGCTTACCATGGGAAAAGTCCTTGTGCAGTCACTTGGTAAGTGTGTGAGAAATATGCTTCTCTGTTGACTAGGTAAGAAAAGGGATCAGCAAAAGAAGATCTGATTTAGAAATGAGAGGCCAGTTCCAAAGCTACAAATAGAACTTAGGATCCTGATTTCATTTCCTTAATAGAATCAACATTTGAATTCAGGGCGCCTTCTTGCTATTGAAGAAATAACCATTTGTTCTTAGTACTTATGAATTTCATGAATAAAAATTTGGTGTAGATCACTAATTGCAAAGAGTCACTACAAAGTCATAGCAGTTGGACAATGCTTTAAGTATGATAAGATTCTGTAAAAAGTGATTATTGCTTACTCTTACCCTCTGGCATTTTCTATTAGTTCAAGGATAAAATAGACTCACAAGGGACAACATCTGAATCTGATTGAACAAAAAGATAATCTCATTTAGGAAGAATGATACATTTCAAACACAGAAATGCTGGAGCTTGGCACCAATCCACTCTATATAACACTTATTAAGATGTATCAAATGCTGACCAAGTGCATTGTAAAACAGAAGACAGAGTCAATCTGTTGCTATGATTTTTACTTTAAGTATTTTTGAGGCTGGTTTGTAAGGCAAAAGTCAAATGATACACCGTGAAATGTAAAGGAAAGCATCAAATTAACAAATAAGGAAAGTCATATGTGTTATTCAAGAATCAATTTTTCTTTTACTCATTTCTTTTGTTTTTATTTAATGTTCTAGTGGCCACCTTTATTAGAGGTTGCTTTTGTCTGTCCTGTGCCCCCAGGTAAGACAATTTTAATCAAATTAATGCTCTGCTAATATTTCCCCAAAAGATCTAGTTTGTTTTTGTGAACTACTTTGTACTAAATCGATTAACTTGGTGACAAACCTGTTGATTATTTTGGTTAGTGATGTTAAGTATGATGGGAGACACAATGAAATTCATGCATACTTTGTTTCTATCCTCAAAATGTATGCAATAGAGTTAAGAAAGCCAAGAGTGTATAAAGGAAAATTTACTAAATACAAGAGGTTACAAAATATATATCCAGTCAGATATATAATCTTAAACTTCCGGCTCTTTTGGCTTTTCAGAAACCCCTATTGCAAAATGTGCATCTTAAAATACTTTACAAATCATCTATAATAAAACAAGTGGGTGCTCAAAATTCTATGGCATCCTAGATTGGATAAGTTTTCTGTCTTTTGACTCCTAATCAGAGCACTTAAGTAGTGATTAACTTAGATGACTTTTCTTATGTGGAAATGTACAGAGCTAGTAAGTTATTACTGTCATTCTACACTATAGAAGGATATTAGGACACATTTTTATTAAATAAAATTAGAAATGGTGGTTAGGTATCACCGAAATATTACTATATTCATGTATATTTGAAGATAAATAGGCTTCTGTAGTCTGATCTGAAAACCTAACCAATGCTTTTGGATCACTTTTACCAAAATCACCTGCAGCATTAAATTGCAAAGCTTTGATTGCAATTTATGTCTACTAAATCTAAATATCTCAAGATGAAGTTCAGGAATCTCTATTTATGACAAACTCCCCATCTCCATGCATACACTATCTGCTTAGAACCACGTTCAAAGCATAGTGCTTGTTCATTACCTGCTTTTCTCTTACAATCCTTTCGATTTGTTATGGTTACAGATATGTTTGATCTGCCATTAACCATTTAATCATTTTAAGTGTGTAATTGAGTGGCATAAAATAAAATGTTGTGCAACATTCACCATGATCTATTTTCAAAATTTTTCATCATTTAGGAGTAACTTCACATATTTCATTCTTCCAAATCTTGTAATCTCTAATCTACTTTCTGTCCCTATGAAGATGCCCGCTCTACCAATTTCATGATTGAAATCATGTTTATTTTTTTATGTCTGGCCTATTTTATAAATCATATTGTTTTCAAGGTTCATTCATGTTGTTGCATGTATCAGAACTTCATTGTTTTTAATGTCTAAATAAAATTCAGTTGTATATATCTGCCATATTTTATTCATCCCTTTATATGTTGATAGACACTGGTGTTGTTGCCATACATTGGTTAGTGTGAATAATGCTGCTATGAACATTAGCATACAAGTATCTGTTTAAGCCACTGTTTTCAGTTATTTGGGGTCTATCCTTAGGACTAGAATTACCAGGTCAAAAGGTAAATTCTATGTTGAGCTTTTTTTTTGATGGACTGCCAAACTGCTTTACACAGTGGCTATACCATTTTATATTTCCATCAGAAATGCATGAGAGTTTCAATGTCTCTATATCCTCACTGACTGGATTTTCTGTGTCTTTTTTGTAACAGCCATCTTAGTAGGTTTGAAGTAGTTTTTACTTAGGTTTGATTTCTTTTTCCCTGGTGACTATTAACTATTTGTATATCTTCATTGGAGAAATGTTTTTTCAAGTCCTTTGCCCATTTTTAAATTGGGTTGTTTCTCAAAAAGAAAATCAAATATCTAGGAATAAACCTAACAGAAGAGGGGCCTCCCTGGTGGCGCAGTGGTTAGGCACTACACTGTGGAGCTGTTGGCAGTGGCGACACGAGTTTGACACCCAGTCTGGGAGATTCCCACATGGCGTGGCAGACCTCTCCTGCCTCACCCGCTGCTCCCCTCAGTGGTGTGTTTCTGTCGATCTGCCTGTTCTTCTCCCCACTCTGTCTCTGGTGAACCCTCTCGTCACCCCACACCTCTGGTCTGTACCCCAGTTTTTATGCATAAATAAATAAATCTTTAAAAAAAACTAACAGAAGAGGTAAAGGACTTATACAAAGAAAACTACAAAACATTATTAAAAGAAATAGAAGAGGACACAAAGAAATGGAAAGACATCCCCTGCTCATGGATTGGAAGAATTAATCTTATCAAAATGGCCATACTACCAAAGGCAATTTAAAGATACAATGCTATGCCAATAAAAATCTCAATGACATTCTTCAAAAACATAGAACGAATACTGATGAAGTTCATATGGAATCACAAAAAACCTCGAATAGCCAAAGCTCTTCTAACCAAAAAGAAGGAGAATGGAGGTATCACCTGCCCAGACTTTAAACTATACTAAAAAGCCATAATAATTAAAACTGCATGTTACTGGAACAAAAATAGACACACAGACCAATGGAATCAAATAGAAAACCCAGAAATAAACCCACATGTTTATGAACATCTAATCTTTGATAAAGGTACAAAGAATATGCATGCAATGGAACAAGGACAGCTTGTTCAATAAATGGTGCTGGGAAAACTGGATGGCTACATGCAAAAAAAAATGAAGCTAGTCTACTACCTCATGCCATGCACTAAAACCAATTCAAAATGGATAAGACTTGGACATAAGACCTGAAACCATAAAATATATGGAAGAAAATATAGGCAAAACACTACATGACATACATCTTAGTAACCTTTTTAAGGACACATCCCCAAAGCAAAGAAAGTGAAGGAAAAGATAAACAGCTGGGATTACATCAAACTAAAAAGCTTCTGTACAGCAAAAGAGACATTAACCAAAACAAAGAGACGCCTTACTGACTGGGAGAAAAGTTTTGCACTCCATACAAATGATAAGGGACTAATCACAAAGATCTACAAAGAACTCACACCACTCAACAAAAACAAAGCAAAAATCCAGTCAAAAAATGGGCAGAAGAAGTTAAAAGACACTTCTCCAAAGAAAAAAAGCAAATGGCCAACAGACATATAAAAAAAGTTTCAACATCCCTTATTATCAGGGAAATGCAAATCAAAACCACAATGAGATACCACCTTACACCAGCAAGAATGGTATATATATATATATATATATATATATATATATATATATATATATATATATATATATATATAAAAAAAAAAAAAAAAAAAAAAAAAAAAAAAAAAAAAAAAAAAAAAAAAAAAAAAAAAAACCAGGAAACAACAAATGTTGGCAAAGATGTGGAGAAAAAGGAACTCTCCTGCACTGCTGGTGGGAATGCAAACTGGTCCAACCACTAAGAAGAGCTGTTTGGCAGTTCCTCAAAATGCTAAAAATGGAGTTTCCATATGACCCAACAATTCTACTCCTAGGAATCTACCCAAAAGACACCATAACACTAATCCAAAAGGATACATTCACACCTATGTTTATTGCAGCCCTATTCGCAATAGCTAAGATATGGAAACAACCCAAATGCCCAAAAATAGATGAATGGATGCACAATGGAATACTATACAGCAATCAAAAAAGATAAACTCCTGCCATTCACAGCAACATGGATGGAGCTAGAAGGGATCGTGCTCAGTGAAATAAGACAGAAAGAAAAAGAAAAATATGGAATTGTTTCACTTATAGGAAGAATATAGGGGAACCAAATAAGAGATCAGGAGGAGAAAACAACAACAATAACAACAAAACAAAAAACAAAGTAAAAAATTGTCAGGCAACCCTAAATAAGAGACATTCTGAGAGGAAGAGGGAGTGCAAGGGCCCAAAATGCGGGAGAAAAGAGCACAAGAGACTATGGTGATGGTTTACAGGTGAATTGGTGGTGGGAAACCTATGGGGAATATACAATAATGTAAAAGATATAAATAAAAATTAAAAAATTGGTTTTTTTGGTGCTGAGATTTAGGAAATCTTTATAAAATCTGGATGTTAAACTATTATTAGATGTATGACTTATATATGATTTGTGAATATTTTCTTCCAGTCTCTGGGCTCTCAGTTCATGCTATAGGCATTAAAAAAATGAAAAAAAAAACAACTTATCTAATAGTTAAACTTTCTTGATTGTACTTTTAGTGTTATATTTCAGATAACTTTGCCAAATTCAAGGTCATACAGATTTGCTTCTTTTTTTACAGTGTTTTGTAATTTTAGCTTTTATTTATTTTTTTTTAAAGATTTTATTTTATTTATACATACAAGCTGGGGTACAGGCCAGAGGCGTGGGGCGGCGAGAGGGTTCACCAGAGACAGAGTGGGGAGCAGAACAGGCAGATCAGAAGTACACTGCTGAGGGGAGCAGCGGGTGAGGCAGGAGAGGTCTGCCGCACCATGTGGGATTCTCCCTGGCCGGGC
>PVIJ01008588.1:0-73092 GCA_004024925.1 Scalopus aquaticus
CCAATCATGGGGCCTTAGGCAATGGAGAGGTTATGTCTGCAGGCATAGTGGAGAAACTTAGTTACTGTTCTCCTGAAATTATACTTAAATTTATTTGCAAGAAGAAATATCGCATCCTGACTTTTGGGAACACTTCATTGAAGGCTCCGCCCATAGAGTGACCTTGTCAAGACAATATGGGGGTCTAGGTTGCGACACATATACCTTTATCAAATGAATAATTAACATGCTCTTGGCTTCTGGTAATCTAAAAATTATGTGATCATTTTAAATTACATGTTTTGCTGTTTGGAATGGAATCAGAGCCTTAGAGAAATATTATTAAAGTAAAATGAAACCTAGATATTTTAGTTGAACTAAAATCTTCTGAAAATGTACTAATCTATATTGCCTAGTGATGAAATTATCTCTATTGCAACCTGTATATCATCTGTAACAGCAAAAACACTATCAAAAGCATTCTGCATAGGGAGATTTGTGGGACACACTAAGTATAAATCCATGCAATCACAATGGTTCCATTTAGTCATCTTCTTGCTATTTTCAAATCCTCAAGTATATGTTAGAGTGTCTTCACGTGTCTCCTAACCCAAATGAGGGGCTTGTGCAGAAATTCACAAGGTGGCAAGAATTCCCAGAGATTGTGGTGTCCTTGGAGACCTCACAAGAGCATTCACTGCATAACTGAGCCCCTAGTCCTTTATGTTTCTCTTTCAATAGCTACTTAATACTTTGCTGAAGTCTGAAAGAGTGTAGGTCATAGTCTTCAAAAAGATTAATAACAAAGGGCTATTGGAAGGCTTAAGTGACAGAAAACCCAGTTCTGGCTCAAAAATTCCCTAATGTACATCTGTCTGCTGTAAGAGAGAGGTTCTATAGATAGGGCAGAGCTGAGCTCCCCCTAATGCTTCTGTGACTCTGGACTGGAGCAATTGATTCCCTGAGCGAGCTGTGGGTAGGCGGCTCACTCTGGTTGGCAGCTGTTCAGCATTAGGGTTGGAAAAAGCTGCTTTAGGAGAGGCCCAGACATGGCCAAGCCACCTCCCTGCAGCAACCTCGTACTTTCTCTCACCGCTCAGTACAGCGCATCTTTGAAAAATTTAGGCTCCAAGAACTACAGTGGGTCAAAGGAGACTTAAGTTCTACATGGAATTAGAGGACAAGTAAGTAGGCATATAAATAGCCCTTTCCGGCACCCCATCCACAGTCAGCAGGCAGGTTATAGGCATCTAGTCTCATGACTCGCTTCAGCTTGAGGTAACCTGAAGGACTGAAGGTGACTAAAGAGCAAGCTGAGTAGCAGGGAATGCCACGTGAGCACTACATATTCCTATTTGCTATTGAGCTCTTAGTACCTACATCACAGAGACTCAGGAGATGGGTACACTGAGCATCAGACACAGATGACTAAGAACTGTGTTACAAACCCTTCCTTCCCTTGCAGTCACACCGCAGATGCCCACTTACTTCATGGGTATATGCAGTAAACCCTGCTCATGGAGGAAGAGAGGGGTGAGGGAGAAAGCTACCACAGACAAACCCCACAAACCATTAATCGCACTCTGAGATCCCTCCTCTGTCCAGGATTAAGAACTTGTCACTGTCATTTTCTGAAGCAGCACTCATCTCATAGGAATTTTTGCCAAATTTCTTTAGACTACCTCAAATTTCTGATTTCCTTCACTAAGAAGAGATTTTGAGGAGAAAAAGTGAATGATTGTGTGCATTAATTTCTACAACCCCCTTATTTGTTTAGTCTTGATTTTAATCTTCCAGAAGGGAACACACTCAAGTGAAATATTTGGCTACCCTCTACTGAATTACTACTTGAACATTAACAATATTCAAGTTGTTCATCACATAAATGCAAAGATAGCCTGGATATGCAGTGATCTATGAGAAATTCAATTGTATATTCGTAAAGCAAAAGCTTAGTTTCAGACTGATTTTGGAACTTAGTAAAATACTGTCAATATGTACAACAAAACATTTCAATGTAAATAAATATAAAGGTCAATCAGTAGATAAAATATAAAATATTTCCAAAAGCAATTTTCTCAACTCTTCTTGCTTAGATCGTTTAAACTAGATCCGAGATTAGGAAAAGCCCCAATTAATTTATGCCTGTTTGCTGCAATGAGATAATTATAGGAACATATGAAGATATTATACACACAAATGCACACTGAATTTTTCTGTTCTTTGTTTTTCATACTTTTGACTTAGCTGATTACATTTTAATTATTTGTTTATGGTATAGATATCCTCTCACACACATACTGGAATGTAAGGTCCATACCACAGGAATTATTTTTTGCTTTGTTCATTGCTGAATTAATAATACCTGGCACATAGAAAGCACTCAATTAAAAAAATGTTGCATGATAAAGAAATTACAAGTCTTTTGAAACAAATTGTCCTCTCCAAGTGAAATCCAGCACTTGATAAAATTCTAGAGGCTTGTAAGACATCCCTAGCCCCCCCCCCACCCCCACCCCATTCTCTAAAACTTAAACCAGCATTTTCCAGAGCAGATCCAGGATACTTCAGGGGAAAGAGAAGCCAACGGTTATTCTAGAAAGATCACTGTAGAAGGAGATTAATGGACTAATTGCTCAGTGAAAGTAAGAATATCCTTTGCTTTATCACAGAGAAAAGGAAACTGGAGTAAAAATAGTAATTTCTGTGAGAATTTATTTTTGCCAGAAGATGTTCTGAAAATAAAAAATGATCACAGCAGACTAAGTTTTTAGGTACAGATAATTTGGTTTGCAGTCTACATTATGTGATAAATTCTTTCAAAAGAAATAATCTGCTGCCAATAAATATGCTACAAACTTCTACAAAAAGATATATGATTATTGAATGTGTGGTCAAAGTATCAGTTTGAGTGAGTTTGCCTTTTGACCAGTGCAATTTATGTGACCTTGGGCTTCTTACTTAGTTGCTCTGTGTCTTGATTTCTCCTCTATAAAAGGGGGAAAATACCTTACCGCTCATAGAACTGTTTTGAAGATTAAATGAGAAAACATTGAAAGCTGTGACTGACATATTGTGACAGCTCCATAAACATTGACTGTTATTAAAGTCAAATTCAAATTCACCACCACAGGGCTCACAATATTTGAGTATGTTGTTTACATGGGCGTGTTTCTCTCCTGGATTGTGAACCGTGAAGGAGCAGTCGCTCTTCTCTCAGTGTGGGGCGCTGGCACTTGCCCATCACTCCATCTGCTCCCACATTAGAGCGTTCCCTCCTTGCAGGCAGGGATGATATTTATTCCTTATTATAGGCCTAGCCTTGCTAGCATATAGTAGGGGCTCAAGAAAGATTTACTGGAAGAATAGCTATCTAATAATGATGTTATTATCATTTAAAAGTTCAAATGGTGAGTTTAGGAAAACTGCCCTTGAAAGGCTGAGACAAAACTACCCATCTAGGCTTACATTTCAGGGACTCAAAAATTTTTAGACTTTCGTTTCGGACCAAAATGGATTAGGTGTCATTTTCGGAAATAATATTCTATGAGAGGATTTTTTTCCCCAACTTTTATAGGTGGTTACCTCAAGTTTCTTATTTCCATTAACTAACACTTATTCTTTGAGTAGACAAAGTGTATGATTGAACATATTCATGTTTACAGTCCTATCATTTGTCTAGTCTTGATCTTTATCTTTAAGAAGGGAACATAGTCAAACGAAAGATTAGGCTACCCTCTACTGAATAACTACTTGAACATAATGCTATACAAGTTGCTCATCAGATGATAAATGTAAATATATCTTGGAGATGGAGTGATCTATGGGCAATTTGTCTTCTATTACATATTTTTAAAGCAAAGACTAAGTTTCAGAGTGATTTTTGAAATTTAGTAAAAAGATTGTAAAATGTTCAGAAGAAAATATTTTAAAAGTAAATATTATAAAGTAGGTCAGTGAAACATAAAACATTAACAAAAGCAAAATTCTTGGATCACCTAAGTTAAGGACCATCTATAGTCACATCCAAGATAAACAAAATAGATGAAACAAAGTTCAAAGCTTCTAGACATCAGGTAACAACGAACTGTGGTCACTGAGAAACAGGAAACAAATGAGGTGAGCCTAGAATTTCCTTGAGAAAGTTTCCAGGCCATAACACAGTGAGAGGAAACCCATGTAGATCCCAGCAGATTCTGTAAGGTGAGATGAAGCTGAGAGGAGTCGGGGAGTGAGACAGCTAGAATTGACAGAATTCACTTGTTTTCAAGTAACATCTTTACATGTCAGAATAAAACTCAGTAAGACTTATAGGGATACAAAAATATTCACCATCCAATGAGAGAAAAATCACAATGTCTGGAATCCAGTAAAAAATAAGCAGACAGGTACAGAAATAGGAAAATGTGACTCATGAGGAGAAAAATCAGTGCATTGAAATTGACTCAGAACTCACTCTAACATTAGAATTAGCAGACAAAGACATTAAAATAGTTATAACTATATTCTATATTTCAAAAAATTAAGTAGATGTGTGCAAGATATAAAAATCCCAAATCTTCTAGACATGAAAACTATGACATGCAAGATGTAAAGTACATGGAATGATATTAATAGCAGATTAGACACTGTAGGCAAAAAGCTTAGTCACCTTGAAGACATAGAATTAGAAGCCATCCAAAATGAAACAGAGAGGGGCTTCCCTGGTGGCCTAGGGGTTAAGTCTCAGCGCTATCACTCAGGTATGGCCTGAGTTTGATCCCTAGCGCGGCACACCTCTCCTATCTCGCCCACTGCTCCACTTAGCAGTGTATTTCAGTAAATCCTCCTGTTCTGCTCCCCACTCTTGTCTCTGGTGAATCCTCTAACCCGCACCCCCTCACCTCTGGCCTACACCCCAGTTCTTCCATGCAAAAAAAAAAAAGAAAGAAAGAAAAAAGAAAAAGAAACAGAGAAAGGAGAATTTTTTTTTTTTAATGAACATATCAGTGAAGTGTGGGACAATTTCAGTTGGGCTCATATATGTATAATTGGAATCCTTAAGAGAGTGGACAAAGATAGGAGTATAGAAAAAAGATTTGAAGAAATAACGGATGAGAACTTCCAAAATTTGGTAGAAACTATAAAACCAACACAATCAGTGAACTCCATATGCAAGAAACGTAAGTAAGGTAACATAAGGCATATTATGATTAAATTGCTCAGAAACTGTCACTAAAAAAAAAAAACCTTAAAAGCAGTCAGATGGAAAACACATGTATAGACATACACTACATGCAGAGGACAAGATAAAAATTATAGCAGATTTTTCTGTTGCTAGAAGTGATGCAAGTAAGAAGACAATGCAACAACATTTCTAAAAGTACTACAAGATCGTTTAATGAGGCAATCATTACCTTCACACCAAAACCTAACAAAAAAATTATAAGAAAACTACAAACCAATATTGCTTATAAAGTCTGCTCTTTTTATTCACAGAGTATTGTGAATATGATTATATAGTCAATATGATGGAATCTATAAAAAATGCTGGAACTAATAAGTGAATTTAGCAATGTCATGAAATACAACATAAATATACCAAAATCAACTGTATTTCTATGTACTAGCAATGAAGAATTGGAAATTGAAAGTTTAAAGAACAATACCACTTATAATAGTGTCCAGTATATGAAATACTTAGAGATAAATCTGACACTGGATGTGGAAATCTTCTACACTAAAAAATCACAAAATATAGTTGACAGAAAGTATATAAGCTCTATATAAATGAAGAGATATAGCATATTCATGGGCCAGAACAATCTCTCTAAAGATGTTCATTCTCCCCAAGTGAATCTATAGCTTAAACTCACCGCCAATTAAAATACCTTAAAGCTGTTTTTGTAGTAATTGGCAGCTAATTCTAAATACCAGGGACTTAGAATAATCTAGATAACATTGGGGAAAAAAAAGAGCAAAGTTGGAGGACTAAGACTACCTGATCTCAAGATTTACCATAAAACTCTGGTAGTCAAGGTAGGTAATTTAAATACTGGCCCAAAAATAGACAGGTGGAGTAATGGAAAGTCCAGAAAAAAAAAATATATATGGATATAGATATCTTGGAAACTGATTATTGACAAAGGTACAAAGACAATGCTATGGACAAAGGATAGTCTTCAACAGCAGTGCCAGAATAATTAGCTAACTATGTACAAAATAAATTGGATTGTATTTGTATCTGGTTCTATATACAAAAATGAACTCAAAATGGACCATAGACCTAAATGTGAAACCCAAAATTATGCAGCTACTATGAGAAAACATATGAAAAAAAATCTTTTCATCTTGGTTAGGCAAAATTTTCATAGTTACAGCACCAAAAATAGAACCGAACAAATATTAAATTGTGACATTGGACTTTACCAAAATTAAAAATGTCTGCTCTTCCAAAGAATGAAAAGACCATGTCATAGGCTGGAGGAAAATATTTGCAAATCAGACATCTGATGAAGGAATTGTATCCAGAATATATAAAGAACTTTCAAAACTATCTTGTAAGACCAAAAAAAAAAAAAAAAGGACAAAAAAATATAAACACTAAAGAATATAGACTAATAGCAAATAAGTACATGTAAAGATGTTCAAATCACTATCCACTAGGGAAACACAAATTAAAACCACAAAGGGAAGACACTGCATTCCTACTATTGGATAGAATAACTAAAATGAAACAATTTAATATGACAAGTATAGGTAAGTATATAGAGAACTAGAACTCTTAAATACTGCTGCTGGGAATGGAAAACACTTTTGGTGACAACTGGCATATTTTTTTAAAGTTAAACATACACCTACCATATGATCCAGCCATTCTGCTTTTAGGTATTTAATCAAGTGGAGGAAATGTATGCTGTTCAAATACATGTGCATAAATGCTCAAAAGTATAGGTTTATTTGTAAGAGGAAAACCAAAATGAACCCAAATTTCTATCCACAGATAAATTGGTAAACTATAGTATATCCATACAGTGGAATACTGCTCAGCAATAAAAAAGGAATGAAGATACATTGGTTCCAAATCAGATGAATCTCAGCATAATGATGCTGAGTCAAAGAAGCAAGAGTACATAGTATTTATATGAATTATACCACTTAAATGAATTTCCAGAAAATGTAAAATAATTTAGTATGAGAGAAAACAGATCAGATGCTGCCTGAAGATGCATGAGGTACGACGGGGTAGGGGACAGGCATGGCAATGAAACAGGAGGAAACTTTTGGGAGAGATGGATATGTTCACACTCTTGATTTATGGTGATGGTTTCACTGGTTTACATGTATGTCATGACTTACCAAAGAGTACCTATTTAATATGAACAGTGTATTGTATGTTGACTACACATCAAACAAGCTTTAAAAAAATTTAAGGGCCTCCCGGGTGGCGCAGCGGTTGGATACTGCGCTGTGCAGCTGTCGGCAGCGGCGACGCGGGTTCCACGCCTGGCCGGGGAGAATCCCACATGGTGGGGCAGACCTCTCCTGCCTCACCCGCTGCTCCCCTCAGCAGTGTACTTCTGATCTGCCTGTTCTGCTCCCCACTCTGTCTCTGGTGAACCCTCTCGGCGCCCCACGCCTCTGGCCTGTACCCCAGCTTGTATGTAAAAAAAAAAAAAATTAAGCTAAAAATTGCCTGTAAATAATGTTCTTAACCTTTAGTCCTGAACCCTGGCCAAGATGACCTCGCTTATGTAATTCCTCACAGAGGAGGCAATATCTCCTTCAGTTCTGATGGTGAGCCATGTGCTAAGCAAATGCTTGCATTATAATAATATTTGTAATTCTAGCCCCAAGCTCATAGGAAGTTCTTCAAGGGCACATAACAATAATACTTAATGATTAGTAGTTATATAGGTCTAAAAATTCACCAAAAAAAGAATTGTAAATATGTGATTTTCCAGTAAGTTTTATGTGCAGTATCCATGAAGCACAGCACAAGGCAAGAACGTGTATTTCTTTCAATCACACAAAAGAAAATTGTCCCAAAAGGGATTCTGAGAACAATGACCCAGTCAGTGCCACTGAGTCCTGCAGCCACCTACTTTGAAATGCTGAACTGGCAAAATCAAATGGTGGGGGGCGGCAGGGGAATGTTCTCCTCTGGTAGGAAAGCTGAATGTGAATGGGTACTAGAAGGAAAGGAATTTAACTCATGAAACACAACTGAACTAAAAGCAGAGATTAAAGGGAGCTGCGCATAACTCAAACAAAATATTTAGTAGCTGCAATTTTCATTTTTATGCCTGAGTTCAATACACAAACCTACAACAACAATATTTTTTATTTAACATCTGTTACGTGTCAAATGTGTGGAACTCATCTTCAAGACTGTTAGGCATTAGAATAAATTATAGGAGGCCATGCAATCTTCTTTCCAAGAGGTCTTTATCATTTGGATAAATGAGATAAGTGCAGGTCTTTCAAGACAAAAAGAAATGGGAAAAGACTAGCTAAGTTACCTCCTTGTCTTGACTCTGTGCAAGGTTTTGTGGCATCCCATCTAATATAAATCATTAACAGACCCCTATGTCGTGCCCCCCATATCTGGTCCAGTAATTCAACATCAATAATCAGAATGCTAGGCTGCGTGTCCAGTTAACTTGGTTGAACAAGGTCTCAATCAAGGGGGGGGAGGGTGCAAATATACTTGAAAGTTCTTTTCTACAGATAAAACACTATGGTCATCATTTCCCTAAGCAAATAGATCCTGAGTTCCCATACTGTCCATGTGCAAAGTGAAACAAAACAGACATATGGTTTCTGCCTTTATGAAGACTATGGGGTGAGGGTAGATCCAAAAATAAATATACAATTACACATTGTAGTAAATTGAAAAGATGTGTGTAGATGAGGTGGCAGAGAAGACTCAGTGTACTGCTTGCTGTAATTGTAGTTCTTTCCCGAAATGAGAAAGGCGTGGCTCCACTAACCCCCAATTGCAGCAGCTTTTCTGTATTTTTGAATTAGTGGTAATTACGTGCACTTGACATTTTTGTGCATGTAATGAGGCAACCTGCCTACCAAGCAGGGCCTGCTTCTCCCTCTGCAGAACTATTGAGTAATTGGCAGGCAGGCCAGACCCATGGGGCCACCCCACACAGATGGAGCAGGCAGCAAACCACTTCAAGCCCAAAGACTGAGCCCCTGGGTACGAGATACTGAAAAGGCAGCCCAAGGTTTTTAATCCCACTTACACATAAAAGTGAACCACAATTATGCAAGCAAGTTCTAAGCAAAGCTAGGAGAGAGAAAGGAACATTTCGCTACAAGAGCAGAAGCATTCTGAATTTGGCAGGTTCATTTTGTTGTCCCACCTGAACACAGGGTTACCCCATAGCTGTATTCTTGTGTCTTTTGGGAAGACCACTCCTGTCACTAGCTCAGAAAGGCCAAGTCTTAAAATCGTCCTGTCTTGCTCCCAAGAAAACCCAAGTTTGTGATAAGTGGCTTAATGAGACAGGATGAGTGATAAGAATAATCACTTATTTTACATGTTTATCATCCATCTTATTGCATTGGTTAAGTTTATCTTTGAAGTTGAAATACTGCTGCAAATACTGATTAAGGCCTTTCAATGTGAAATGGACAAGTACAGTTGAAAGAAATGCTTCCAGAATGGTTTTCATAAAACATGACAAGATTTTTCAGGGCTATTCTTAAAAATCTCTAGTATTGAGCAAATGCCAGATGATAGAGCACTTCCATGGTATCCTAGAGAGCGGTGAGTGAAAAGACAGGAATTAACATCAGGTTAGGGTAAAACATTATGAGACTATAACATCTATCCATGGAAGGTATGAAACATTATCAATCAATTAATGCCCACTGCACTTGTGATGACCAGTGGCTAAACGACGGTGAAGTATGTGGTCCCTTTGTCAAAATCAAGTAATTTAGTGGGCCCACACTTATAATGCTTGTACTTTTACTTGGTTGAGGATTTATTAAATATATGAAAATGAACAAAGTTTATTGTGATTATCAGTTAAAGCTTGTGTAAAGAGCTAAATGTGACCCTCCACCTGTGTGTTAGGTTTGGACTCTTCCACTCTTTTTGAACTACTACATATGAAATGGCAGATCAAAGATCATTTTTCATAAATATTTAAATAATGTTACCACTAGCAATACCATTCTCAATAATCACCTAAAGGCATTGCATATGATAAACACCAAATCCTTTTTTAAAAATAATACCCCACTTTAATTATCACAGGAAATATAATAGGAAAGGAAACAATTTGACAGTAGAGGTTTTAGTAGTTCATGTGACATCACCAATAATCAGCCAGAAAGATTTATATCAATCTTAAATGAACAGTTATAATTGGCAGAATTTTCGTATCTGAGATATGCTTGAAGAAATTCATTTTGGAAAGCATTTAAAATAATCCAGCATATGAATCTCTGAGACAATATAAAGTTAAGGCAATAAAATAGCAAGAAACAAATGAAAGCTAAAACAGGGGGAAACAATCCAGGCAAAAGTATTATTTTAGAAATATTAGTTATCCTTAGATATTTTGACTGAAAATACAGAAAGAAAAATAGTTATGTCTTCCTCAACCACTAACAATTTATTTTATGCAATAAGAAAATTACAGAGATGAAATCCATTGCAGTAACCAAAGGAAAGCCGCCTGTGTCTCTAAAATCTTTGTGCAAGAGTCCATCAGTGTGGCTGGCAGATGTTTTACAAACACTTGGGGAATATGTTATGAACTTCACACAGAAAACCAAGAAACCATTGTATTTGTCCAGAAATCTGCAAGAGCAAAGGGAAATGAAATCCAGAGCCTTCATCAGTCTAGTTTGATAGTCCTCCCCCCACCCCCACTGCTGCCCTGCCCCACCCTCCTCTCCCCCTTGCTGGAGCTCAGCGTCACACACTGACTTAATGGTACTTACATTCCTCAGGAAATATCATCATTTGACCCAGTTTCAAGGTTTTAAAAAAAGCCCATCACTATGCAACCAATGTTGGCACTCACAGCCCTGATGTGCCATAGATGACGCTTCTACTCAGTATGATACTCAGCAGATGAACAACCAGAGGGAGCAGAAGCTACGAAGTCCACCTCCACCTTGGCTGTACTTTTGGGAGCTTGGCAACATGCTAATGCCTGCATTGTCACACCCTACCCCAGAAATTCTGACTTCATTGGCCTGGGCATCAGTAATTTTTTCTTTTAAGATAATTATAGACCAACAGATGACTCTAATCAACAGATGACAGTCAAGAAAAAGACTTGACTCTACGTCAAATGATTGAAAAACTAAGTGTGCATTTATTCCTCACGATTAAATAACATGTTGAAGATATGTGTATATTTGTTTTAATGAATTTAGGACTACTTCAGCTGAAATTTTCTACTAGCTGACCAACTGATTATTATGTGAATATACTTATTAATATAACATATATTAATATAATTGCATACAGAACTATAATATACTCACAAATAATTATTGATATAAACTATTAAATAACATGTATACATTATCATGTGCTAAATTAAATAATGTTAATCTATTATTATTAATAACAATAATCTATTATTCTCCAGAGAAGAATTGCCAATATCTGTGTGTCTTTTCCCAGAACATAGACTATAGGTTTGTTACACTGAAGAACACTTGTTGGCAATTTCCCTGTGAAAAAGTCTCTGTTAAAATATTGTAATGGTTATATATTTTTAAATATTTCTACTAAAGAGAAAAATCTCACCCCCCCCCCAAAATAATAATCATTTCAGAATCACAGGAAGCATGGCTTTCTCTAATGGTTTCATCTTACATAACGTAGTTACACAGTTGCAATATGAAAACAGGAAGCTGACAGTGGTATCATGTGTGTGCATAATTTTATGCCACTCTATCACACATACATTTTGTATAAATCACATTTACCAAAAAACCACATACAATGTGTAAAATCACCACTGCAGTTGAGACACAGACTCATTCCATCATCACAAAGATCATTCTTAAGTTTCCCCTGTATCGGGTCACCTAACCCCCTTTCCCTCTTTTCCAACTAACAATCTGTTTTATAGCTCTATATTTTTGTCTTTCAAGTATGTTATATTAATGGAATTTTACAGAATTGATGTTTTGAGATTGGCTTTTTCACTTACCATAAGGTTGTTGAGAGCATTAAGTTGGTGTATCAATAGCTCATTCCTTTTTATTGCTAGGTAATAGTCCATGAGATGGATGTACCACAGCTTAACTATTCAGCTATTACAGGACATTTTGATTGTTTATAGTCTGGGCCTATGTCAAATAAAACTGTCATGAGCATTAGTGGAAAGGTTTTTGTGTGGTTGTATGTTAAGTATGTATTTAGGTTTTTAAGAAATCTCCAAAATGTTTTTCCAAAGTAGCTAAGCTACTCTGGTTTCCACCAGCAATGTATGAGAGATACACTTTCATTCTATTCTTGCCAGAATTTGGTATTACCACCAGGTTTTATTTTAACTATTCCCATGGCTAGAGTGATATTTTGGTGTGTGTAATGGTATTTTAGTGAGTTTCAATTTTCATTTCTTCTGTGACTGGTGATGTTGAATATTTTCTTCAGTGAAACATCTGTGGTTTTTTTGTCCATTTCCTAATAAGCGTTAAGCATGGGAGCATGCATTTTAAAAGTTCCCCAGATGTTTCTAATATGCAGCCAAGTGTGGGGAGCAACCCTTGTTATAACCTCTCTATGTATGTATACTCCAAACCTAAGCTGTTGCACCTGTGCTAACATTAAAATAAGGCCTGTGTGGGCAGGAACAGCTAATTAAGTATACTGCAGCGCAAGGGAGAGGAAACTAGATTTGTATTTCAGCTCAGTTTATTTGCATATAGTCACCTCAGGCCTAGAAGCATGCCGGGGACTTCCAGAGGATAATTCTGGACACGTGAACCAAGTACCTTCTGCCTCAGAATCATAATGTGCATGTGTGTATGTGTATGTGTGTGTGTGTGCACGTGTGGGTAAAATGCCCATGTTGTAGTTCCCAAGCCGCAGGCCTAGTGAATCAGAACTTTTAACGGCCTAGAAGTCTGCATCCATAAAACAAGTGGTTCCTATTGCTTTTAAAAATTTGAGACTAAGTTTGCGCGCTATCTTATTCAAGGAAGTCTAGGGAGCCAACTCTCTACTGTGGGAGCCAACTCTCCATGTGGGAGTCTACCTTCAGGGCGCAGGGAGATGCCCCTCTACTAAGAAATTAGTTTAAAAAATTTCCTGGAGCCAATTCAGGGCATAGGTACTGTTTTCCTTCAGAAATGGGAAGAAGAGAGAGAGTTTGAAAAGTGAGTTTGCCCACTTCCTACCTGGTCATTCAGAAGCACTTTTCACATAGGAACACACCTGTGTTGAAAAGTAACTATATGTAGCAATCAATAATCAATACTAAATAACTAGTAATTACAGAGCACTAATTAAGTGCTAGGTTTCCTAATTCTTATAACAACCTAGGGAGATTTTATTATATTCTCCATTTTGTAGAAGAGGAAACTGAAGTTCAGAGAGGTCTGGTCATTTGCCCAAGGTCATAAAGCTAGAAGATGACATAACTTTTTCCCTTTGGAATTCCCTCTTATTTTTGTCATTTTTTGACATAAATTCCAGTGTTTATTATTTTGTAGAAGACCTTTTTGGACTTCACTTGAATAAATTAAAAAAGCCATATGAATTTTAAGTATATTTACATGACCCTAACTAGCCTAACCATTTGCCATTTGCACAACTGGAATATCAACGCTGAATCCTGAATCAATACTGAATAGGTTCTAAGTAGGATTTCTCTGGTGTAGCTTTGCAGTGCGAACTGTAAATGTGAAACTGGTTCTAAATAGAGAGACTGAAGGTCTCAGGAGCACTGAAGTGGTAAACTACTATAGAGTGTTAAAGCTTATTTCCTGTTACTTAGGAAAGTGATTACAGCAGAATAAGCCGCACCCTTTAAATGCACACTTGAGGCTCTGGCCTCCTTGTAGACAACCATCTTTACATGGCTGGGTCAGGAGAAAGCCCTCTCATTTTCCAGCTTCTTCTTGAATCATCTTAGGTTATTGCCTCCTTTGCTTCATTTCTCTGAATAGCATTGACATATTTGATATTTTCATAATCTACCCTGTCTCTTTGTTTATAATTCCTGGTTGCCTGCCATTTCTTGTCTTTGAGCCTCAGGTAAGATGAGACCTGTGGCCACGTGGGTATGTTTGAATGCTTTCCTCCTTTCCCTTCCCAGATTCTAAACAGATGCCTACCTCCAAGGTCCCAGTCTTCAGGAATCAAAAGGGGCTAATAATTTCTATGAAAATTAGCAAAATTGGTGGGAAAATAGCCTGTGGCAAAGTTTAAGGTGCCAGACTCTATATTAGAGCTGAAGAGTGGGATGGGGTGGGGGTAAATTGAGTCAAGGAGAAAGTGGAAACTGATGCAGGATGATGGGTGATGGTGCCATCACAGAGGCACAAGACCACACCACCCCTCAGCCAGCAGGACTCTGGGTAGGTCAGACAGCACCAGCACACCTGAAATTGTTGCTCAAGGAGGAGGTAGGGAGATGAGCTTATCTGCTAGTTCTGCCACCTCCTGACTCTCATTGGTCAAATCTGGTCCCCTGGGGATATAGCCCTTTCTCGATTTGGGACTATCACCTGGTGCCTCCAACGAGCTGTGAGCTGCTTTTTGCTAAGGTGGCAAGGTGTTCTGTGTAAGCCTGCAAGTGGTGGGGAAAGCCAGCACCTCAGCGGGTCTCCTCAAGTAGGGCCTGGGTTGCAGCAACCTCTCAGTGGGCACATAACAGCTTTGCCAGAGCCAGCCCTCAGCCATGGAGGGGCTTAGAGGGAAGGTAGGGCACCCCTGGACCAGGCAGGGCCCAGCAGGAAGATGGAGCCAAACAAATCTGGGGGGGACACATGACTTGGGTCCAACACAATACCCTTTCCAGTTATAATGTTCAGTATCAGGATTCTTGGTTGCAGGCCACAGGGATGTCATCTATAGCTTTATTAAGCCACAAAGGAATTTATTGAGTATATCTTTAAGAGTGTTCAGAGACTGTGTCTTCTAGAACAAGCAACAAAAGCTGCAGTACTAGGCAGCAAAAACAGTAGTCTTCATGCCCATCATAGTGATAGAATCCTCCCTACCAGCATCTTAATTACTGTCTCCCCATGAGGCTACACGCCATGTGGCATGCCTACAAAACAGTAGAGGGGGCCTGAGTTGTTTCTCTCCCCAGTTCACATGTTGACATCCTAGTCCCCCAGTAACTCAAAGTGTGCCCTTATTTAGAGATGTGCCTTTGCAGAGGTAATCAAGTATAAATGAGGTCATTAGGTGGACCCCAAGATGACTCATGTACGTAATTATGTAGTTATGTAAATGACTGAAAAAAATTTTAAATGTGTAAGAAAAATTGATATGTAACTTCAAGAAAAGGTGTGTGGGTGGGTGGGTGGGGGGACTTGGACACAGAGACGTTTGCAGAGGTAAGATGTAGAAAGAAGTTAACCACCTACAAGACAAAAGGAGAGGTTCCCTCTCAGCCCTCAGAAAGAACCACCCCTGAGACACCTTGATATGGGGCTCCTGGCTTCCAGAACTGACAATAAATTTTGGTTGTACGCACCACCTGGATTGTGGTACTTTTTAATGAAAGATCCAGAAAACAAATACAAAGGGCATCAAGAAGAGAAAGTAAAAATAAAAATCTTTACCAGTTTGTTGAACTCTTAGTAGGTTGCTAAAGTACTTTGATGTTCATTATCTCACCTGGCAGGACTGACTTCTTCTTAGCATGAGACCTGTCCAGTCATGTGGAGCTCTCTCTTCTCAGCGGCACCTGGCACTTGGTTTACTTCTATGCTACCATCTTGAAATTCTTAATACATTTTAAACAAAGTCCCCATAGTTTTATTTGGCACTGGGCCCCACAAATTATGTAATTGACCTGTCACCTGGTTATCACAGCAACCCTGTGAGGTAAACAGGGACTTTATCATTATTTGTGTTTATTGAGGATGAAACTGAAACTTAAAGAGGTTAAGCAATTTATAGATCTACCCAGAGTCGGATCAAGAACTGAGGTTTCTGCTGCAATGACATCTGTGTTCCAATCCAATGCCGAGGTCCTATAACTCTAGAACACACCTAAAAAGAAAAATAATTGGAGGTAAAAACCTTTGTATAGGTACCTTGTCTTCACTCAGTTATCTTGACTCAAGTTTAGCATTTGAAATGAGGCTCAGTGTCTTCTGGGTGATCCTTGATGTCCCTAGCCTCATTGTTAAGAAACTGCTCTGCTAACCACAACCAGTAATACATCTTTATTCCTGGTCCTCTCTAAGCCACTTTTATCTGTGTTTCTGTTAGATACCATATCTCTGGAAAACTAGGTTCTTGCCAGCCTGGGCCCCAGGTCAACCTGGCTTGGGTTCAGATAGAAACTGCCAACCTCAGGTCACTGAATCTGTGCCCTTGATCAAGGACCTTGAGACATACCTTCAGAAATCAATTGGTTAACCTCTTGCTTAGTTCTAGAAAGTCAGTCCCTTGGATTTTCCTGTGTATTGTGGAAATTATTTCCTGTGTATCATCTCACTCTATCTCTTCTCTCTTACCTCTCTGTTCTTGCTTTACTGATGCTCTTCTCTCAGGCTTACTGTCCTGGTTCCTTGACTCTCTTGAATTTCCTACATTTTTCTCCAGCCCCTTTTCTAATAGCCTCTAGGTTCTTCATAGATTTAATCCCAGCACCATCAACATACCCTGGAGATTTTCAAGTTATAGCATCAATGTCCTAAAGAAATATTTAATAAAGATGTGTTTAATTTACTCTTGGGTTCCACTCAAATGGATCACTTTCCAAATCCACCAAAATTTTTGGAAGGGGAAAGAGAAATTTTTCTTCACCACAGAAGTTGAAGAACATTGGAGAGTGAAGGATGGAATAATTATATTTTGCTATTTCTTCATAGTCTGAGATAAATATAAGCTGTTCGTATACATTCCTCTTTGGAATTAACTCCCTCTCTATTCTGTGTGGGAATGGTGGAGCCCTTAAGTCAGGGTGCTCTAACCGACCCCCCTCCACCCCCAGTATGTTCAATATGACCTAGTTTGGTCAACCAGAGTATTCCATCCTCCAGAGATGGGGCCAGAGATTATTATGCAACTCAAGTAGACTAAGCAGAATCACCCTTGGTGGTATAAACAAACTGGAGAGAAAAGTGATTTCTTCAAGAAGCAATGAACAAACATGGAGACCAATGCTAACAGAAAGAATTAAAAAAGTGGGGAGTGAGATCTGAACATAGAGCCTACACTTTGACAAGCCCTATAATGTTAGTCACTAGCTGACAGAACCAATAGCTATTTAAAGTCACAAGGGCTGGTGGTATTAGAGAAAACCAAAATCTGGCAATCAGGAGACTTGAATTGCTCCTACCATATTGTAATGGTTCAAGGTGGGAAGTAGTACCATTCTCAGGAATTTATTTTTTTTAATGTATAAAGATTTCTGGGTTATTACAATGCTTAAGAGGTGCTTCTGGCTTTGGGAGGCTACATGCTCATACAGGACAGACCTTTGGAATGAATTGTCCTGCTACCTGTGCTCCTACTGCTGGAGAGAACAAAAGCCAACCTGAATAAAGCCCTGATGTCACTGGTTGAACACGTGTATTTATCCCTGCAGATGCCTGAGTCCGCCCTCATACTGCATCTCTCCACTTAAGCCTGTTTGAGAAATGTTTGGTTACAGGCAACAGAAAGAGAATGAACCATTTCACATAGGGGAGTAACAAGTACCCTGGTTGTCTGCAGTTGCCTCTTATGAGTCCCTAGTCTTGTTCACATCAAAATAACTCTTCATATTAAATCAAGTGAATATTCTAGCTCCCCACAAATCTGGCGTCATCATTCCCATGTCTAAATGCCTCACTGGGTCCTCCATTGTCTATGTGTTTCTTAGCGAGGCAGAGAAAGCCCTCAAGCCCTGACTCCTATCCACCGCCCCAGCCTCATCCTGGGCCACTTCCTGCCTCATACTTTTCATTCTAGAACAACTGAATTGTTAAAAATTTCTGCTCATATGCCCAAGCGACGCTGCACGCTGGTCCCTCTGACACATTTCTACCTCTCGCTTCTAGACTTAGCTTGATCGCCAAACCCCTCACAGGAATCCTAAGAACACACAGGTGGACTAAAGTCCCTCCTCTGTGCTCCCATCACACATGGCATACACCTCCATTTATGACCATTTTATATTAGATCATTTGTTGGTATGTCTGTCTCAACCACTAGACTAGACGATTCTTTGATTCAGCGGCTGTATCTAACTTAGCTTTGTCCTCCCTGACACCCAGTACAGTGATCGGCACAAAGTATGTCTTGAAAAAGTTACCATTGAGTTGATTTGGCCCTTGTCATAAATATGAGAGTTCTTCTGCCTTATCAGTAATCAGTCCCCTTGGACAACATTTGGGGTAACCTACAATTTATATAATGCATCATTCTTAGACTGAACCTTAGACTGGCGTACCTATATAGATCAGATGGCAGACACTTTTATGAAAAAGAGTTCTTTGCAGGCAAATACTTTTTTAAATGGCTCGAAATACTTACTTGAAGCAAGGAAAACAATAAAACTGGTTTCTTAAGTGTAAAGAAAAGAAAGCAGTTTTTTACACACCCAGGTCTTTGTGGCACCTAGCGAGTATGGTGGGGTGGGGTGGGGTGGGGAAGCTGTGATACTGCTTCCAGGCAGAGCCGCCAGCCCACTAGAGTTCATTTCCCTTTCAGGAAGGTAAAAGAAATAAGATTGTCCCTGATCCTGGTAAGTTGTTCTCTGACCTGGTTTTAGGAATGAAGAAACTAGTCCCTGTGTTATCTGGCCATTCAGTTGACTATCTGTGGATATAAACCCGTTCTCATTTTGGATATAAACCCGTTGTGGATATAAACCCGTTCTCAGTAGCCCCTGGTTTTCACTGTTTTTGTCTCAGAGGAGATGACAGGGTGAAAAGGGTGAGGAGAAGTGAAGAAATGTGTATTTTTAGCCATGACACAGCTAAATGTTCTGAGTCTTCTTTTACAACCACATTTAAAAATAAATGTCGAGTTAGGATTTAACTGATCTCTTAATGTCCACATCCTGCTTCCCTCCTTAATGAGGGCCTGTCTTCTGACTGGTTACCCTTCTACAGAGTTGTTTCTTTCAACTCCGGATATATAAATCACTAGCCATGGAAGGCATTCAATTTCTTACAATATTATGTGAAATACTTTTGTTTTTAATATTTAAATATATACCTTGAACCTTAGTTTAATAACACGGCTGTTCCAAGGATATACAGTGACAACATCAAAATCATAACTTAAGTTACACTTTCACTCATTTATTCTTGTAATAATGCTGAAACATATGCTAAGGGTAAGAAATCGGGCCAATGTACACAAGATGAGCAATAACTGCTCTTCTTTCCAGGAGCAGTAAATCTAGAAAACTCTTCTGCATAGGGCTGCTTGAGGTTTGCTGACAGTCGGATCACCTGGTGTCCCAGGGAAAAAAGATATCTGGGATCCACCCCAGTTTCAGTGAATCAGATTAGATGGGAGATTGTACATTTGTATCTATTCAAAATGCCTTCTATGACTATTGATATTCTTATGTCAGGAAGAGATACTGATGTGCAGATGGCCCTCATAAAAGGGTGTGTGTGTGTGTGTGTTTGTGTGTGTGTGTGTGTGTGTGTGTGTGTGTATGTGTGTGTACACTTGCATGCTCAGTCCTCAGTCAGTTCTCCAGAAGGGACTAGATTTTACTTTAACAACCAGGAATTACCTACTGTGGATACTGAGACCTGTATGTCAACCTAACTTCTTTGTATAGTTGTTGATTGAAAAATGGATTTGAACTCGGGAGGTCCATTTAACCAGTGAATTCTTTCTGTCTGTGGTTCCACATTCATAGATTCAACCAACCACAAATTTCCACTGATAAAATCCCTGGAGGTGGAACCCAGGAATAGGGAAGCCACCATAAGTTTCATGCAGTTCTTTATGTGGGGGTCTGTACTCTGAACCCCACATTTTCAAGGGTCAACTGTACTTACTTTCACATCTGTAAACTTGTGATAAATTGCAACTCACAGATTATTTTGAGGATTAAATGAAACAAAATATGTAAAGTCTTACCCAGAGCCAGGCATGCCATGCTGGCAGCCAATAGCAGTCCTGATTCATGGGCAAGATATTTTTTCTACAATAACCTGGTTCTTCCTTCCGCAGATATTTGAAATCAAAGCATCTAGCCATAAACTCCCTTCTCCCACTATTCTATATCCTGTGGTTTACAACGATTGTTAATTTTTTAAATTAACAGCTTTATTGAAGTATGATTTACCTACTGTAAATGTCACTGTTTACAGTGTACAGTTTATTGGTTCTTACAGAGTTGTATAACAATCACTGCTATGTAACTTGAGATTTTCAAGATGATGGATGTGTGTGTGTGTGTGTGTGTGTGTGTGTGTGTGTGTGTGTGTGTGTTCTCCTTCGAGAAGTGACCTTGTTTAGGAGAATTTTTAAAAACCAATATGCAATATAATGAACTGTAGGAGATGTTTCCTCTTGAACATACCTTGGGAGAGTACAAATGTTTCTTTTTTAAATTTTTTTTAAAGATATTACTTTTTCCCATCTGTCCTCTTCTGGAATTATCCTCAAAGTTTTATTCACATTATTTTAAATATCTTCAGGTATGGTGAATAGTCTTTTGAAGATAGACATGAAAGTGATCTAAAATAGTGATTGAAATCATTTATAATTAAGGAGTAAACCCAGGAATTAAGTGGATCCTCACACACTTCAGACCTGGTCTATGACAGCACACTGTACTATGAATATGTATCTGGTTACAAGTCTCACAGTAATGAAGAGCCTTGTAATATTCATCTTAATATTCCCAGCTTATACCCCAGTTCTGAGTCAGTGGGTACACTCAGTGAGTGCCCTGTGAACAACCAGTGTCAGGAAGCTGAGTTCCTAGGTGTTCACACATTTGCACAGGTTCATACATTTGCACAGGTAATGCCTGTGTGGATTGCCTTCATCGATAGAAAACTGTTTCTTCCACTAATTCCCCACTAAGTTACTATGGCATTTCAGTGGCTGATTTCTGGGTTGGGCCCCCTGTATTGCCAGCTTAACCTCAGAGTAAAACACAAGTAATTTATGAATAGACATACTTTTATATTGAAAATGTGTCTCTTCTTGCAAAGATTAATAAAAGATGATTATGAAAAACATGTTCTAAATACCAAACAAAGAAAACACATTTATTTTTTATATACATATTTTGTTATTTATATCTTTTACATTTTGTATTCCCCCTGCGTAACCCACCACCAATTCACCCGTGATCCATCTCCCTGGTCCCTTGTGCCCTTTTCTACTCCATTTTTGTGCCCTTATCCTCTCTCCCCCCCCCACCCCCCACTGAGTCTCTCTCTCCTATTTGGTTTCCCTATAGTCCTGTTATGAGTGAAACCATTAGATATTTTTCTCTTTCTTTCTGGCTTATTTCACTGAGTATGATTCCCTCTAACTCCATCCATGTCGCTGCAAATTGCATGTGTTTATCTTCTTTCCATGCTGAATAGTATTTCATTTTGTATATGTACCACATCTTCTTGATCCAATCATCTATTTTTGGACATCTGGGTTGCTTCCACACCTTTGCTATTGTGAACAGTGCTGCAATGAACATAGAGTGCATGTATCCTTTTGGATTAGTGTTTTTGTGTCCTTTGGGTAGATTCCCAAAAGTGGTATTGCATTTGAAAAAATGTTCATGCCAACTATTGAGTTCCTTTTTTGATCCTTCAGGCAGTGTCAAAAACATGTCAATGAGTTATTAAAGCAGAAACATTTCAGCTCCAAATGAGACCCCTAAAATCTGGATATTTTTACTTTACATTTTTATATATTCTGAAGAAAATCTGTACTTCTTCCTCAGGCTGTATTAATTATAGCAAACATGTACCGTTTATATTAAAAATGGTTTAAATTAATCATCTTCACATGACACAGATGGTTATTTAATTACACATATTTTCTTATAGCTGGATATTTCAAGATGATATTGTTAACTAGTAAAGATATGACCGGAAGGACCCACTCACTTTAAAATATTCAAAAACTATTTGTTTCCATATAATATCTTGCTACTGCAGCTTATAAAGTACTTTCATATGCACTCTATTTCATTTATTTATTGCTTTGAATGTATTGAGCATAATAAAAATGGGGGAACAGGTTGGAAGCTGGTAAGTAAAATTGCCCCAGGTCTCTAAGGTAGGACACCTACTCTATGATTTAGATTCCTAGCCTTGTCACTCTTTCCCTGCACTTCCAACCCACCTTCACCAAATAACTTACAATTTTGAGCAACTACTACATGTCCTAGCCAGTCCAGGAAATCTGGTTCTACTTTAAGAATTGGAAACAAATCCACTCTGAAAGGTGAAAGCTAATGATACTGCAGGCAACACTCAAAATAGATTCATATATATGGGTAGGTGAACAGAAAGGTATTCCTCTTGCTGTTAGTGGAGAAGTCAAGTGATTGAAAAGAAAAACTGGGATGGTATCATTTGTTGTCAGTTAGTGTAGTAAAGGATTAATAATATCTTAGCATACTAAGGCCAAGGTTGTTAGTAAGAAATAATATCAAGTTACATGAATAGAAGGAAAATAAATGTCTTATTTTGATATAAATGGGAGTCCAGATAGAAATTAATCACAGCAGAAGATATGTTTGGCTTTAGAGACTATAGGAGAAAGCCAACCTCTGCACGAATGGACCTCGCATACCAGAGGTCACCTGACCCTGAGACAACCTCTCCCTCTGCAGAGCAACAGTCAGTGGACAGAAAAGTCCTGGATAATCCTCAGAGGCTGAGAAGGGACCAAGGGAAAGGGAGACTTGATTAATTCTGTAAGGTGGAAGGAGGAATGGGAGATCTTAGAATAGTAAATATTCGTGAAAAGGAAGGAAACACAGAAAGGGAAACATTACAAGAAAATAGGCAAAAGAAACAGGAGGAGGGAGAGGGAGAGGGGTCTCTGAACACCAATTCAAACACACAGTCTGAACAACTATTCAAATACATATCCTAATGGGCAGGAGGTCTCACTGCTTGAGATGCCCAGGGGAGCAAATAACTGCAGAAGGGACAAGATTCCTTCTCCCCCAGGCTTGCTCCTGAATCTATGCAGCAGCAGAACAATAATCTAATTTCTAGGAAACATGCTCAGATCCCTGTTCTGCAACCATCCCAGACCCGGTTCAAGCAGCCTCTTTGTTGTCTTAGCTGTTTCCATGATGTTCTCTACTGTACTTAGCCACATTCTGCCAGATTCTGCCACACTCCTGCATGTCCTCTGCAGCTGCGCTCTCTTCTCTCCTGCTGCCTCAGTAATCCTCTGTGACGCTGCCCTTACATGTCCAGGCTCTCGAGGCCCAGGCATGCCTATTCATGCAGGCCCACACCCTACTTCAGGTGCCTGCTATCAGGCATGCATGCAGGACTACAGGGTCTATCATTAATGCTAATGTCGGTAGGGCAGGGAAAATCCTGATCGTTCTTTCATTTACCCCACAATATCTATTGTGATCTATTTGTTATTCAGTTTAGGAAATGACAGAGGAGGAGGTGTACGGTTCAAACTGAAGGGGTGGTTTTCTGCTCCAAAGCTACTGCTTTGGGCTTCAGAATCAGAGACATCCACCAGAGAAACATCCAGGTGGACCCCACAGTCTCCCTCCTTAGATGCTAGCAACTCATTTGCAAGATGAACCCCTTGACTTGATTTGCTTCTAATTAACTCTTCCCTTAGGTTGAGTATAAGGGTTGAATTAGACAGCAAAGGTAACTTAACATGAAAATGTAGTGCCACAAATGTCCCTGCTCTAATTCTTCTTAGAATTTCAGACATTTGGGAAGCTATATTTACTTCAACTGATATTTCAGCCTTACGAAAAGGATACATTAAAGCATGATTATTAGTATTACTAAAATTTTTTAATATAAGCTAAGAACACACAATATATTCTTAAGCTAGTATTGTCTCTAAATGTATTTAAAATGTAATTTCAAAAACTCAAAACATGTTTAGGAAGACAAGGGTAGGGGATGTATTATAGCTTGTCTCTCTGACATCCATTCCCTACCTCAAGTTCCCTAACAGACCTCGAATTTCCAAGCCATGGATGTTGGAATTGGCTTCACCTCCCAGATCCTGGGGCAGGCTCTGATTGGTTTAATCTAATCACGATGAGGCACTCTCTCCCTTCCCACCTCCCACATTTATTGGTTCAAGAACTAGCACCCGACAACGATCGGGCCAATCAAACCCAGTGAGATTGAACTAGGGAATTGGCACCAGCACTCAGGAAGGGTCTATAGGTGTGCAGGAGCAAGCAAGCAGCCCTAGGAGCTCAGCATCTGCTTGGGCAGCAGGACAGAAGGGGCTGCCTGAGAATAGAACCACCAAGCACCAAGATGGTAAAGTGAAAAGTGGAGAAACTGGGTCCTACAAGTTTGCTGCAGCCCTGGTGTAGCCTGATTTGGGGAAAGTCATCTCATTAATCAGTACATTAGTTTCTCTGAGGCACCTTGAATCAGGTTTTTCTGTTCCTGGCAACCAAGACAACTTATGAAAAAAAACAAACACTACCATGAAAAGGATAATACACATGTTGAAAACACTCCACTGATCATTTGGACCTGCAGTTTCATTGTCATAATGAAATGCTATGTAAAATACTATGTAAAACCACAATATTCTGACAATATTGACAGTACACAAACAATTACTGTCTAGAAAGGACATAGGCTCCTGCTCCTCTTAAGAGTCTTTTCCTCTCCCCTTTCTCTCCATCCAAAGGAACCTCTTGAGTAAGTACTACTAGGCTGAAGCCAAGTGCATCAAATCCTACATTAGTTCTGCAAGGAAGTCCTGGGAATCACAAAATTTCAAGAGCATGTTACCCTAATGTGCTAATAATCTAGACTTGCCTTTCTTTCGTAAATATATACTACACCATCTTAAATACTCATCAGTATCTGCTATTATCTAGTTAAGAAAACACAATCAACCTTAATTCCCCACCTGCTAGGTAAACCTCCAGCCAGGGCACAGCTGCTATAATTACTTGTTCAGGTGTTGTCTCCTTTCAGGATTATGAGGCCCATTTTGAATTCTCTGTGCCCCTCATCACAGAGCAAATATTTGAAAATATACATTCAAGCTGCTGCTGCATAATCTAATTATTTTGGTATCTGTTTAAATGCCACTTGGCACATACCTGCTGTGTGTTACTTGGCAGTGATCCTCCATCCATATCACCCCTCCCTTACCTATTGTGGGGTGCTAAGTAGTTGTGAAACAGGGCAGACCACAGGGTGTCCTGCCACGGTCGCCGACTGAAAGCGGGGCGGACAGGGCACAACTGCCCAGGATCTGAGGAAAGAGCCACTGAAAAGCCCTCAAAAGCCAAAAGGCCAAAAACAAAGGACAGAGCCAGATGAGAGGACAGGTAACTGTCTGTGGGTTCTCACCCACGCGCACAGTTGCAAGAGACCTCAGGCTTCAGGAACAACAACAACAAACAAGGGGTTTATTTTACAAACGGGGGAAACAGAAAGTTCACTGCATCCTCAAGTGGCAGCCGCCTCACCCAGAACGCATTGGGGACGGCAGCTCCTTGGGAGGTGCTGGGTTAGACCCACAAACAGGTCTCTGAGACACCAGGCCCAGGCCTCTCGGGCTCCTTTCAGGCTACGTCAGAGACAGGACCGGAGGCCCCATCTCTACAGAGTCCTTCAGCTTCTCTTCCTGCTCTGAGCGCGGCTGCTGGATGCTTCTTTTCTTCTTCCTTCCTCGGAGGCAAGGATTGGACTTCTTTCTTCTCTCTTCGGAGTCCGGAACCGTCGTCTTTCTTCTCCTGTGGGCTGGTGTCATCATCGTTGTCTTCTCCTGTTCCTCTCTTCAGGGACCTCCTTCTTTCTCTGAGGCTGGCGTCTTCTCTCTCTCTCTCTTTTTTCCCTCTTTTTCCCCTCCTCGGATCCCTCCTATCCTGGCTTATATTCTCTCAAAGCACCATCCACAAGTCTGATTGGACCATTTTTCAATCCTGGAGCTGATTGGACCTACCCATCAGCTCCTAGCACCTGATTAGCCCATTCAAAATGGCAGTTACAGGGCAGGAGCAACTGCCAAAACTGCTCTTGGAGCAGCAGGGTAAAAGGCACCACCACTCTTGCCGGCTCCCACTGTTAAGGCACTTGGTTCCAGTAACAGTTGCATTGACCCAATTGTTGGACAGTTACGTTTCTCTTAGTCTGCATGCCCGATTGTGCTAGATTCTTGAGACAGAACTAGCTTGATTAATTGTTTTGATTTTGCTAACCCCTCCCCACACCCTCAGCAGCACAACTTAATAATGCCACAGGTCACTCATCCCTTGACAGTTTTCTCTCTTCAGTAATGGGGACTTAAAGAACTGTGCTGCTGCTTTCTCCTGGTGGGGGACTATGGGCTAGCAGTTTAGTTTGGTATTACTCTCTTGGCTTCCCTTCTTTGTTAACTAGATGGTTTCATAGATTTGGGGGGAATGACAGGCAGTCTGTTAGAGCAAAGGAAGTTGTCAGCCCCTACTACTGTTGGAAATGGCCAGGAGTCCCTTCCTGGGAAAAGTCCAAAGTATGCCCCATGCCCAGAACAGCATCTAAGATCTGTTTTTAGTGGCCCTTACCCACCAAAACATGCACACTCATAAATATGTTAGAGAATGCATGGGAGGGCACCCTGCCACTCAGGATCTGACATTCACTGTTGAAAGTAGAACCCAGAACCCTCACTATCCACCCAGTGGCTAACACAATTCAGGTCCTATGGAAAAGCTTCTTATCTTTTGCTCAGTGTCCTAAAAACATACAGCTTCTGAATGCCAAGTCTGTGGCAATGCGGATGTTTGAGACTAACACTTTAAAACCCAAGATCGCCTAGAAAAAACATGGGTTAATCTGTCCATTCCTTCTAGGATTGCATAAATATAATGATTCCTGCAGTACAGAACACTGCTTCCCCGGAGCAAGAATCATCATTTTCTTGCTTCTTTTGGTGTTCCAATTTGTGGCTCTAGATGTATGCAAGAATTAACATAGTTTTGTAACAGTTACACATGACAGCTGAGTAACAGTAATTCACATTACTCTTAAATGTGTATATATGAATGTTGGAAATACCATCTGGATTTAGACAAGGAATGGTACAAATCACAAAATAATTGCTAGCAACTTATATTATGAAATTATTTATAGTACTTTCTATGATAGTTTATCATATTGATCCCATTAGAAGTCTCATGCATAGGTTATCTCTAAAGCTGAATATTGCTTTAATTTAAAAAAATTCACTTGTAAATGCTTCAGCAGAACAGTTTCTCCAAATTGAAAATAATACACTACACTCTAACTTGACACCAAGAACACAATCTCGATTGTAACATTTTTCAGTGATTTTGCTAAAATAAAGCCTAGAAAAATAATATAATTTTACCTATCCAGAGATATCACCAGAACAATAAGACATACACAATAATGTTCAGTCATCTTTGACATTTTGCTGACTTTGGGTTCTACAAAAACTATAGCTTTATACATATTTTTCGGTTTCATTGGTATGAAATTATAATTGTCAGAGTGAGAATGCAATGCACTTTAACGGCTTAACTTATAACTTTTAAATATTTATGTTTACGTATAGGCCACATGGGCCTCCCTTGTCCCATCATGTAAATGGTGGGGACCAGCATCCAGGCGCTCTCCCCTCCAGGTCCTTAGCGAGGAACTCTGGGCAGCGTCTGGGGGGTCAGGCAGGAGCACAGCAGGTGCCCTAAGGCTCCGCCCCCGCCGCCCACCTCCTCGGGGATTAGCTGCCTGGGCCTAGTGGGCCCTTTGAGGGTCGGGATGCAATCCGGGGTCTCCGGCGCCGGCTCCGGGGGCTTTCAGGCACTGGGGTCAAAAGCGCCGAGCGCGCGCTGTGACTGGGGTGCAGGCGGAATTCCTCGTTCCCTTTTCAAATCCACTTTGCCTCCCACCCCGCACCACCCATGGCGCGTCCCGGTTTCCCGGGGACCCTCGGCCGGCCCTTTGGGAGGGAGGGTCCCGGTCCCAGCCTCGGGCCTCGCTTGTGTCAGAGCCGCCTTGGCAGTGCTGGCCCCGGGCTGTGGGTGAGGGGAGCCGCGTGGGGACCCGGACCGGGAGGGGTGAGGGCGGTACGCGGGGGCTGCAGGAAGCAGGGGCGGCGGCCGCCCGGCCCTGGCTCGGCGGGGTGAGAGGCACCCGGAAACAGATTCCGCTCCGGTGCCCGCGCCAGCCGGGCGTCTCGGAGGGAGCGGGAGGAGCGAGCGAGCCGGCGGGCTGGCGGGCGGCTGCTGAGTAATCCCCCGCGGCGCTGCAGCCCGGCCGCGGCTCCTCCCTCCTCCCTCCCGCCCTGCCCCCGCCGCCCCGCTCCGCCGCGCTCCGGGCAGGTAGAGCCGGGCTCCGGGCGCGCGGGGGCCGCAGCAGCTGCACCCGACTTCGCCTCGGCCCTGCGCAGAGCTTCGCGCGCCCATGGCGGGCTCGGAGCAGCAGCGGCCGCGGCGGCGGGACGACGGAGACTCGGCCGCCGCGGCGCCCCTGCAGGACGCGGAGCTGGCCCTGGCCGGCATCAACATGCTGCTCAACAACGGCTTCAGGGAGTCGGACCAGCTTTTCAAACAATACAGGTGACGGATGCGCCCTGCTCCCCCACCCGGGCCACGCGCGCCTCGGGTCTGGCACGCGCGCTTCAATCTCCCGCTGGCCCCAGAAGCTTCCTCCTGTTGGTCGCTAATCCCTGGCTCATCCTCAGTCCCCTTGTCTCCCTGGGCCTGAGCGGCGGGCGACTTTCTGTGCCTCTGCCACATCGCCCCTTTGCACCCCCACCCCGAGCCGCTGTCCTTTCCTTCCCCGCGGCGCGTCCAGTCCACGCTCGCGCAGCCGCGCCTCACTTTCTCCCCAGCTTCGCCTTCCGAGAGGGGTCCCCAGCGTTTGTCCTCTTCCCTCTCGCGGGTCGCCATCTGGTCCCCAGTTCGTTGACGTTGAGACCTGGGACCGGATGCGATTTGAGAGGCGGCGACGAGCCCGGGACTGGCGGTGTTGTGACTCCGGCTCGCGTGCTGCTGGAGCCGGCTTTGTGACTCGGAGACAACCGGCTGCATCGTGCCTGGTTCTCGTGCCTGGTTCCCGTGCCTCGCATTGCTGTGCATCACTGTGCATTCCAGACGCCTTTATTGTTAGAAAACAGATATGCATAATTGCCTTACCTTGCAGTGATTAACAAAAACTTCCGAACTTGGCTCTTTTCACCTTTCTGCCTGACTTCTAAAACTCAGCCCTCTAAAACGAGTTCCTAATGCCTTCCAAGCGAGCATATTTATTAGGCATCTCTCAAACTTACAGAAGAAAATGGAGGGGTTTAATGTATATATATTTGAGCGTGCACGGAAGAACACGTGTGTTTACTTGATTTTTATGTTAATTCGTCTTTAAAAAATGAAGCAAAAGAACTGAAACCTGGTAGTTTTCTTGTGGGTGTGCCTTCAATTTCGCTGGGGGACCATCTGCTTTCTGGCTTAGGAAGCAAGTTTGTGATTTGCCCTTTGAGTGTTGACAAGATTGGAGGATGTTGTTTAGCCACTTCTCTGTAGCTGTTGAAGGGCCATGTTCTTCATACCTTGAAGGAAATGAGAGGGCCGAGGTGCCCCTGTGGTTGAGAGCTCAGGCTGTAATAAAATGAGGTCATTCTACGGGTTGGAACTTTGACATTCTTAATGGCAAAGTGAGTTATCTCGCAACTTTCCACTAAAGACATTTTACTTTCAAATCAGGTTTTTTTTTTTCTGAAAATGAAAACTTCAAGCTTTAGTCAGATCATTTTGCTTTTTAAGCATGGAAATCTGATTCAAGCCAGTTTCATCAAGACTGTTCATGGTGGATAGATATAAAAGATTTACCTGTCCCACCACCATCTCTCTTAGTTGATTTTTTAGCCCTCTGAAAATGTATTTGATGGGAGAAAATCTGGGTGCTTCATATACTATGCGATGACTTTTTGAGACTGTGGTTGGTGTAGTCAGAGAGGGTTGGTGACAGTCTTGGAGTCAACTTTATCCTTTAGTTACTGATGGTATACTGTGCTAGCATGTTCCTGTGCTGCTTGCTTTAGGTTGTCTTGGATCACTTAATCTTTATTTTTTCTAAGCTGAGTAAGTATACTTAGATACTACCTCGTGGTTCCTACATATATTTAAAACATGAAATAGTTTTGCCTTGTCTGAATAATTGCATGCACTGTTAATAGAGAGTGGATCATGAGTGGTAGGAAAACTTCTCACAGCAACTGCAGAGAGATGTCCCTTGAAAGGTATTTCTCTATTATTGGACGTGTTGGTAGTAAAAGGGAGAAGGTGTTCTCATGTATGGATGAGCAGGTCTTTGGTTTTATTTTCAAATGAGAACTGAAGGGAAAGAAAGGCAAAAATTATACAATCTCTCTCTGCCAAACACAGTGTTAGGTACCTTCTTTTATATTCTCACTGTTCTAGTGATAACCAAGGAGTAATGTATGTTTTATAATCATGATCTTAAAATATGGTATCCGATTCCCACTGTGTAGCATGAACCAGAACACAAGCAGTGTGGTTCTAAATCAAGGACTCTGCCTGACTCAGTTTATGATCTCTAATTTGTCCTGTGGCCTTATTTTTCCAGCAACTTCTAAAAGCTTTTAAGGGTGGACAGTGGCAGCATTATTCTATCAGCTTTCCCTTGTGCCTCTGATTTGTTTGTAATGTGGACAGCCCTTACATTCTTCCCACTTCCCAAAATGTGCTTCTGATTCAGGTTTTGGAAGGCACCATCACTGTATAGAGTGTGGTCATGGACGAAGCCCAGCATCCCCCATCTAGGGTTGCAATTCTACTCTGCCATTCCTGTAGCTGTGACTTTGGTTTCTCAACTTGATTCCTTACCTATAAGATGGGCGAAGCATATGCCACAGTATGATTATTAGGAGAAATAATCCATGGTAGCTGATATAGTGTGAGCACTCAAACTCCAGTTGGTTTTTCTACTTGATGCCTTCACTACTGCTGCGTGCAGTTTGAGTAAAAAAAAAAAAAACAAAAAACAAAAAACCTGTATATGGATAGCTTTTATGTTTAATGTTAGCTGCACATACTGCTTTTGTAATCTATAGCTTCTCTCTCCATTTCAAAGTTGAGTGGTCTGTGAATTCATAAGCCTGAGGAACACATCTAACTCAGTTTATCTACAGCAGAGATAACTTAATTGTTGTATCTCCTTTTCTTGTATTGCTTTGACACAGAAGATCTCTTTCCCCTAGAAGTAAGCCTTCCAGAATCTTACTAAAGTTTAACAATAGAATTATATTTTGTATCCAGTGTAACAATAACATATTGAAGCAAGAAGGTCATTTTCTCATGCCACATTACTGAGAAGATAAAGTGTTTCAACAGTTACCTAATGAGAGATGGCTACTTCATAGAATCATGAAGGCCATTCTGAATCAGTCCCAGTCTGGATTGTATAATTCAGATATACATGTAGGAATTAGAAATATGTACACAGCAGAGACTTGTTTTTTGACCTAGAAGCATGCCATAGTTGGGATTTTAAAAAGTAGCCGCCACTTCTATTATACCCAGTAGTGGTACCGCTGTAGTGCTGTAGTGATAGTGTAACAAGTGGCCCTGTTGTTGGTGCTGACCCGCCATCATGCACTTTGAGATGCATTCCCAGAGGTTGGGACAGATTGGTTCTGCTTTGGGACCTTTCCTCTTTGATCCCAAGGTCAAAGGTATATGTTCACCTGACGTCAAATTCCTGCTCTTACAAAAGTAAACCAAAACAAACCCTAGAATTGAGTAATTGAGGCTACTAGAGGGGAGGGATGGGAGTGGGGGAGATGGGGCCAGGGAACCCAGTGACTTATGGTGGAGGATCATGGGTACTTTGGTGGTGGGTGTGGTATGGTTATATACATCTGAAAAGAGGTGTGATGCTATATCCAAAAATTATATACAGTGTTGTAAAACATGGTTACCTAAAAAAAAAGTTACAAAAAGGGCTCATGTTCTTAGGGCTCAGTGCTATAATCCAGCTAAACCTGATTCATACAAACAGACCTGCACACTCCCTCTTAACTGATGTTTACCTGCACAGCACACACTCAGACCTCGGGGTATTCAGGCACATGCTGAGATAGGTTGTGGTTTTGTGTGTTAGCCAGGTCTCAATTCTTTGGTGTGGTGTCAGAAAAACTGATATTGTTAGGAGACTGGGGGACACATCGGTGGCCTGCTGTAGCCTCGAGGGAAGGAAGAAGATGTAAGACCAGCTTGAAGGAAAGCTTTGTAGAGAAAATGGCTCTTAAGCATCATGATGGCGTGGAAGTGAATGTTGAAGGAGGAGCTGGAGTAGGCAGGGGGAGAAGGAAAATGTGAGAGGTGGTGAGATGGAAGTGGAAATCTAGGCGAGGAAATGGTGAAAACCCCACCTGGAGATTTGAAATGGTATCTGGAGAAGAGGGATGAAGACCACAGGCCCCTCAGTATTACTGGGTTGGTCACGTTTGGCAGCTTATTCCACATGGGTTATTTTCTTCTCAGATCCACTGGTTGGTCCATATTTTCTGTGAGTCAGTTCTTCTTTATAAGGTTATATTGTTAAGTATCTAGTCACCTCCTTTTTAGTGATGACATCATCCTTCACAGTGTGGCCCTCACATTGTAATGAATTCCTGTTTGCTTGGGACCTCGGTGTCCTGATGTCACCATCGTTTTCTCTTTTTGGTTTGAGCTATTGCTTAGTTTTTTACTCAGAGGACTAGCAGGAGAGGCGAAACACACTGAGCTGTGAGGGAGACAGGGGACATTTGGAGATCCCGACCAGAGCGAGCTTTGTATTCTTATTTCCACAGACCTGACTGGTCCTCTCCCTCCTCCCCTTTAGACCACTATCTTCATCTCCTGCTTTAGCTCCTGGCATTCTTTCTGACTTTCAAACATCTATGTTCTTGCCCATCTTACCATTGATTTCTGACTTGGCAATTGCCAGCTAAAACAAGAAGCATGTTTATTGGTGATAAATATGCCTGGATAAATAAGGATTTTCTATAGAAATTATTAAAATGACCAAAAATTTACTATAGGCAAAAAAAAAAAAATCATGGTAAATAATTGTGTGTGTAAAATGAATGTTTGAATCCTAGATTGTTTATCATAGCTGTGGGCCATGTGACAAAGCCAGATGACCTGTGGCCTAACTTGTGAGTATGTTGATTTGAGATGGCTTATCTCAAATGGCCAGGGCTTGCAAACTGTGACCCATGGGGCCAAATCTGGTCTGCTCTGTTTTTATAAATAAAGTTTTATTGGAACACAGCCAACCTCATTTGTTTATGCATTTTCTGTGACTGTGTGCAATACAATGGCAGAAAGAATCTCTGTAACTGACCTGTAGCCTGCTGAAGCCCAAAATGTTAACTTCTTGATCCTTTATAGAATTTTGCTGATTCCTGGCAGAAACCATAGTTCTCTCTGGAAAAATTCAAGACATGTGGATTTAGGGGTGGAGAGGTGGGGGAGTGGGGCACACACATCTGAACCTCTTCTATGGCTAAAATAGTGTCAGACCCTTTGGAGGACAGGAAGGGCTTGTAGGCTGCCCGTGTTCTCTGTGTGATTTGACTGCTCCCAGGCACCTATGTTGTCTGTGCCAGGCTGCTAGTCTATAGATTGCCCAGAGATGCAGAAATATAAGAAAAGGAGAAGTGATGAAAAGCAGAAATGGTTTAAGGGAACCAGCTGGAAAGACAGGAAACTCATCTGTTGACTTTTTTCCCCACCCTCCTCAGCTCAGTGGGACATTGTGAAAGGATAGCTATCTATCTATCTATCTATCTATCTATCTATCTATCTATCTATCTATCTATCTATCTATGGATATCTATATAGATATGTATATATTTATATGTATGTGTGTGTGTATATGTGTGTGTACGTATGTATGTATGTATGTATGTATGTATCGGGAAAAAATGAATACCTGTACTGCGATGTGTGTGTATATTTGATTGAGTACAAACAGTTAAAAGATGTGAGCCCTTGAAAGAAACTGGACTCTGAATCCCCAGGCATATTGAATAGTTTAGTGAGGTTGCTTTCTTTCCCTGCCTTAGTTGAGAGGAGGGTGACTGAGCAAAATGCAGTTTTGATGAGGGTAAGAACGAAATGGAGAGGAAAGTAATATTGAGTCATGAAGCACTTGAGCACTTTCTGGTCTCCTTATAGGAAGCCACTTGTAGATTCCAACATCTTCGCCTTTCAGTGGCCTAGACCTTTTGCACAGGCTGTTTTAGCTCCCGAAATGCCATTTTCACAACCAGTTCTCCTCTGTAAGAGTAACTGTCCTGCAGCAACTGCAGTGGGACTTTGAAGAGGCCAGTGCTACACAAGAGTGTATAAAGGAAGTATAGAAAGTAGATGGCTGTGGAGCAAAGATGAATTTCTCTGTTGTTTCACAACTTTCCCTGGCGTCAACTCTACCCAGTAAAGGGCTTGCACAGGGAAGAACTCTTCTCTGTCATACGCCATTTCCACCACTTCCTCTGTTCCCAACACCTTTAAGTCATGCTGTTCATTCTGGAACAAAGGTTGGATTTGGGATTGAATAGACCTTTGTGGGTGAAACTGGGGATGGAGTCACCACTTCAGGTCTCTTTATTATGGGGAGAGGTGCAGCCCAATTTTGTGAACAAATGACTTTGGATCATGTTTTTATATGAAATTACTCATCAACCTGCTGTGTAATAAAAGTCATGACTTCCTAAAATCAGGTGTGAAGCTTGATATAGGAACTTGACTTCATGTGTAAAGATGGTTTGCCATCTGGGCCCTGATCTTTAAGGTTGCTTTCTCCATCTCTTCCTTCTTGAGCAAGAATTTCAGACATGAGAAATATATATATATCCAATAGGTAGTTCTCCTGTCTTACTGGAAAACAGTTATTTCAGAGGAAAGCCCCAAAGAGAGTCCACCAGATGCAGGACACAGTGGTGAGAAGCAAGTCCTTCCACCAAGGAGAAATTGCTTATTTAATCTTTCCTTAACTCTACCTCGAAGAGTCACTTTAACCTTTAGTCTTGTTCAAAGCTGTAGTACCTGTGTGATCACTGGCTTAAGTCATTTGATTTTCCTAATCCATATTAAAATAAACATGTTCTGGCAAATCCTAGAGGCTGCTTACTGTGAACAGCCATGCGCTAGTGCTCCCTATGTTAATCCCCACCTCATCCTGCCCACACTCCAAGGAGTGCTCTTGCTGCTTTCCACTTCCAGAGGGAGGAGGGGGATATACAGTGATGTTGAGTGACCTGGCTAAGGTCTCACAGGACGGGAGAACTAGATTTGAATCCCCGGCCTTTGGGGTCCAGGGTCTGTATGTAACCACCATTCTACCTCTCATTTTAAAAGTCAGTAACTTTTGCAATGAAAGGTTTACCTTGTGCTGCATCAAATCGTGTTAGAGTTTGGGACAAGTTCCCCCAGCAATATATAAGCCATACTCTGACACTCAGAGGCTACCCAATAAACCACTAGTGAGTTTTGTATGCAGGGAATGTCACCCCAAGAATAAGACGGTCTGTCACTCCCTGTCCACCTTCTGTAGGATGCAATCCAAGGGCCTGGCTTGGCAGAGGATGCCCTGTGATCTGCTTCCCTGCCTTCCTTTGGCCTCTTCCTCATCTGCTTGTGCTGAAGTATTTTGCATCATCTAGCTAGTTCCGACTGGTCACTCACAACACCTCTCGGGTTTCTGTGACACAGTGGTGTGACTCCTCCATTCTCCCGCAGCATCCTCCACCCTTTATCCATGACTGGCTTTAAATTTGGACATTGTTTACACACCTGTCAGTCTGAGAGGGCTGAAGGTAGAGACAGGTGATCCCTCACTTCCTATCCAGGTGTTCCTGGCCTTCCTGGGGTTGCTGGAGTAATGTGGATGAGAGGGGCTTTATAGGCATATCAGCTCCTCTTGGCTGGCCAGTCAGCAAGCACAAACCAGTAGGTGCTGTCCTTTCGGAGTTCTGTAAGCCTTGACTCCTGTTATCCTCACTTCTACAGACATAATGGGCTCTTCTCTTGACCCAAGTGGAGGTGCTTGAGTGCCACCTAAGTGATGCTCCGCTTCTCCTAGGCAGGTAACAGGACCCCTTTTGGTACCTCTTCCCTTAGGTGCACCCTAGCTGCACACAGCTTCCTATGAGGCTATGGGGAGCAGAACTGCAGCTGCGTACATGGAGTTTTGACAGGTGCCACCAAAGAGAAGGCCAATGTTTGAATGTAGTCTCCTGCTTCTGCAGTGGCCGCAGGTGTCAGCAGTGTCTCTGCCACCACTGTGACTCCTGGATCACAGCTCTTGTGACCCGCCCATCATTTGACATTGCCTGGCTAGGAGGAGGCCTCACCTAACCGCCCCCCCTTCACTTGTCTCATCAACCACCTACAGGGCTCTGGATGGCCCTAGGGCTGTGACAGGTGCCAAGCTCTGGTACAATACCAGAGCCTCTCTGGTGTGAGAAGGCAGAAATGAAGCTCCTTGACTCCAAAATCCCTGTCCTAAGTTTCAAGATGAGCTAGTCTCTGGAAAAACTCGGTAGTTGGAAGTGCAAATTTTCTATAGCCGTGGTTCTTGACTCTGTCAGATCTAGTACTCTCTTTTTAGTTACAGATATTGTAAATTCTCCTCTGTGATCCTAAAATGAAATTAATCAATGAAATGACCTGCCCACACATACAAGATCTGAAAGTCAATAGAATGGCCAAAAATAATAAAAAAGAGACATCAAAATAAATTCATGATAACTACACATATTCCAACATGTAAATGCTCAACATACCATCAGAAGACAAAGTGAAGGAGTGAGATGCTTGTACCTACATATAATGACTACATTGAAGGAAGATCAGAATTTAAGGAAGATCAGAAACCAGTCCATAGAAGTAGAGAAATGAGAAAATAGGTGTACTTTAAAAGGAGTAAGACATCTAACCTGTCTGGATATGTTGCGGGAAAGAACCTTCATCAAAATAGGGATAACCCTTCAAGGCAGAACACTAACTTGAATTCAAGAAAATAAAGAAGCCTGACATTGGTGTGATGAGCTAGGCTGCCCATATCAGGGTAGTGTCAGAATAATTAATTATGTTAGGATAGCGATGTGTGATGACAGTGTTTCAGAAAACAGACTCTCATCCTTATTTTTTTTTAAGATTTATTTATGCATACAAGTTGTGGTACAGTCCAGAGGCGTGGGGCGGCGAGGGTGTTCACCAGAGACAGAGTGGGGAGCAGGACGGGCAGATCGATGCAAATACACTGCTGAGAGGAGCAGCAGGCGAGGCAGGAGAGGTCTGCTGCGTCATGTGGGAATCTCCCCAACCGGGTGTCGAACTTGCGTCGCTGCTGCCGACAGCTTCACAGCACAGCACTTAACCGCTACGCCACCGGGGAGGCCCGACTCTCATCTTTAAATCCCTCTCCAAACCATGTACTTTGGAGGCCAAATCCTTTAATGGGTGTCCAGAATTAGAGGATAAATTGGAGGGGGGCAGTTTATGGAGAAAATCAGGTCAGTGGTGGGGAGGCACAGCCCCTGAGGACAGTTACCAGAGCATGGTAGAAAAATAAGAATGCAAAATAAATTTTTATGATAGAGATGGCAGTATGCTACACACTGTTAAGATGGCAGAAATGAAATGTATTAACAAGTAATTGACATCCAATATTTCATGGATTTTCAATTATTTATTTGACTTGGTATATAAAAAATAGGAACTTGCAGCTGTCCTGTTAATGTGAGTGTGGTGTTTGGCAATGCACATTGGTATCCACAAGCAGGATTGGTGACATGATTTTCCAAGATTGTAAACAAGATAAAGGGTATAGATAGTGCCGAAATGATTTTGTGTCTCTGTGTCACCCTAAGTAGGTTTTAGGACTAAAAAATTTTAAGCACTTTTTCACCCATGTGAGTTTTCTGATGTTCAGAAGTTGTGAGAACTTAGGACCACGCGAGGCACTGTCTCAACACATTGCAGGATGTGGTTCCTTCCATGACAGTTGTCTGTCACCCCAAAACTGCCCATCTGTTTCCAATAAACATTAAGAGCCACTGAGCTTGTGAGCATAAGGCCCCTGACAAGGTTTGGTCCCTATGCCTGAGATTCCTGGGGCTTTGGGAACAGCCTTCGAGGGGTTGGAGTTCCTCTCTGCTGACAACCTAGGGCATTAGGTAGGGGGAGCGGCTGCTCAGGCCACTGCTAAAGGAGCACAGTGGAGAAGGGGGCGCCTCCATTGCATTGGGGATCCTGAATGCCAGAGCAGAGCCCAGGGTCAGGGTTCCTTCAGTGCTGGGAACACAGATCACTGCTTGGCAATGCCTGCTTTTCCAGGTGACACGCCTGCTTCTAGTGCCGACCTGTCCAGGTGACACGTCTGCTTCTAGTGCTGAACTGTTCCGGGAAGGATTATCAGTGCCAGTTCTTCCCTCGCTCACTGTGTTTAGGAGAACTACCGGGGCCCCTTCCCTTCTTCATTCTGAATGTGAAGCTAGTTTTGGGGATCTGTGTCTCTCCAGCCTGGGACGACTGTTTTCCCTGCCCCATTCCTCCCAGGTCTCCCTAACTTCAGATCTCATGGTACAAAGTAAACCACATCCTTCTCAAGAAGTGAGCAAGCTTTTTGCTAAGTAGGTTACTCACACACAGAGTCAAATTCCCAGGAAGTGGGGCACAGTTTCCCCATAGTTACCTATAAGGAGACCACAAAATCAATGCTTCTAAAATGGGAGAAAATAGGGCAGACTGTTTCATGATGACTTTGTCTTGTTCTTAGGAAACACCCACTCCCCACATACCATTTATCTTTGATAGGATGCTTCAGTTCAGATATCTAGAACTTCTCTGGTCCCACCCTCATCCATGATATCAATTGCCTCCTGTCATACATGTTAGCTCAATCTCTTCTTACCTGCTTGATTGCACCATCATATTCCTTGGTGTGCGGGGCTCTGCTGGGGAAGTGTGAGCCTGCGTACCATGCTTCTCTGTGTTCCTGTGGTTGACAGGGAGCACTGTCTGCTTCTTTCTCCACTCTGGCCTTCTTATTTAAATAGATGCCTTTTGCTTTGGAATTGCACGTCTTGCCTCATCTCTGCAGTTGTCCTCCAGGTTTGTTTCATGTAAATAATTCATACTCAGAGTAACCATCATCAGATAAACATTTAAATTTTTCTATCATTTAATGTCATAAGTAAAACTTCTGGTATCATTCTAACAGGACCAAAAAGTGAGGGAAAATAATTTTTTTTTCTGGATCCAAGTTGAAATTGCTAACTGACAGATTCAGGTTTTGAGAAATAATTGCATTACACTAAAATCCACGCTGCTTGGCCTTTTGCAGATTGCTTCCAGTATAATGAGTCACTGTCAAGGCTCTGCGTTCTCCCTCTCCTCCCCACCCCCCATTTTGATCAGTGAATTGCAAAATCCTAAGCTATGTATTGTCAACTGTTCTCTGGAGCAAGAAAGAACTTGATATCTTTGTGTCTTGTAAATCACGCTAACCCTTTTTATTTTTGGTTGAAAATAATGTTGAACACATCAGCAGTATACTTACTTGGTGTGACTCTTGAACTATCCAAGGTGAGAATAGGACTGCTCTTCTAGGCCTGCAATTGTTGGAATAATTGAGCTTCTCATTTTCCTCCTTCTCGTAGCTGATTTGATCAATTTAATTACTCAGAAATGAATTTTGTTTATCTGGGAAATGCCATTTGCTTCAGCTATCAACCATGTGGATCCTACTTTTGTTATTTCTCTATTGGTGATTAATGAGACACTTTGAATTATCAAAATTACAAACTGAGTTAGAAATTACTCCTCATGAAATAGCACATACAAAAAAAAGAGGGAAGGGCCATGAGATGGAGAAAATATTCAATTAAGAGCCCATACCTGCTGTAATGGAATTCCTAGAGATTCTAGTTCTGGAGAAATTGCCAATGTAAAAATGACAAGAAATGGGAGAGAGGTTTGGGTGTTTCTCTGTAGTCCTTGTGTGAAATCTTGGGTCTTGGCGGGGTTTATGAGAGAGTAGTTGAGACTCAATTGTCAACTTTTCTCTTGATAGGAGAATGTTGAGTTTTATTTCAAAGTAAAACAAAACAAAACCTGCTATTCTGCTAAGGTCTAAGCTTAGAGTTAAAGAAGCTTATAAATAATGAAGTAAATGGAAATGAAATTGTCCTGACCTGCCCTCTGCTAAAAACTAGAGGAAAATGTAGGGCCGCTGATGAAAAACAAACATTTTCATGTGAAGTTTAGAGTTGTTTACTAAGAACTGGCTTACTAAAATTTTATTGTGAATATGTCTCTAGTTTCACTTTGAAATGCCTCTTAAATGAAAATGGAAAAATCTAGTAGAATATTGAAATGATTATCTAAATGGTTTGAATATAAATAGCTGAGGATGTTTAATTCTCTAAGTATTCATAAGACTTGTGGATTATTGCCACACATAATAAAGGGACACTATTGTAACTTAAAGATGAGAAAATAATGAAAACATGATAATCAAATCTGTTACTTTTAAGATAACCCTTGCTAAAGGATTGGTTGGAAAGATGATTTAGCTAGTTGATAAAATGTGATTTGGTTAATCTCTTTGTAAATTACTTATCAATGCTGTTAACATAGAATGGAGATGCTTGAATTGATTATTTGTGCCACTTAAGATAGAGAATTAGCAAATGCTGACAAACTGGGGAGATATTTAATACACAATAATGGTAGCTGTGAAAAGATTTGCCTTTATTTAGCCTGAAGAGTTATTTTCAGAGTATATCAGAAGCTCTAAGTGAGCACCAGGCCTTAGCAATAAGTGAATATCAATTAGCAAAGCTAGGGAGGAATCAGAATAAAGTTAGAGGTATTATAGTCTTGTAATTATACAACTGTCTTTTGGTGTTTGCTTGCTTCGCTGTGTAGAATGATAGTGCACGGTAACAATGCTTACTGTTAAGGAACTGTATCTTCTGTACATCATATTCTCTCAGCAGCCTTGAGGGTACATATTATAATCACTCTGCATGTAACAAAAGGAAGACTTAACAGAACCCAATTTATAAGAATCCCAAGTGGAAGATCCGGTGCCAACATGAGCATGTGTGTTATATCTCCTGCTTCTGAAAGAACCCTGTTATTACACTGTTGTTACCCAGCAATATTGCGGGTCACTTGGTAGCCTCATTTTCTAGTGCTCCCACATTCTTTTGAAACAAGGTCATAGACACCAGAAGCCTAGCAGACCCTCTTGGCACCTTCCTCTCACTCACCCCTGTATCTACCAGTTTTCCCTCCTGACTATCCCTGCAACCCCCTCGCTTCTCTTTATCTCCCACCACTGTCTGTCCCCATCACCCCTCACTTGGACAATTGCAGAAACCCCAGTGACTGCCTCAAACCCTTTGTCCCTTCTTCAGCTCCACCACAGTGGTCTTTACTACATGTGAGTCTGATTTTATTGCCTCTCTGCTAGAAACCTGATTACGGCCTCTGTGGTAGGCTGAAAAATGGCCCTTTAAAGCATATCCATATGTAATCCTGGGAACCTCTGGATGTTATTCTACATGGGAGGCAAAAAGCCCCCCAAAATACAAGGGTCTCTTCAGAGGTTGTTAAAAATTTTGAGATGGTAAGATTATCCTGGATTATTTGGGTCTCTAACCAATCCACCAAACTGGATAAATGTAGTCACATGTATCCTTCTAAGAGGTAGGCAGAGGGACATTTTACACACACAGAAGATAAGGTGGATTGAGCAAGGGAAGAGAGATTTGAAAATGTTGGCCTTGAACACTGGAATGACGATGACCCCAGACCCAGACATACAGGCAGCCACAGAAGCTGAATTAGTCAAGGACTGGATTTTCCCTAGAGCCCAGAGGACTGTGACACTGCCAACATCTTGGTTTCAGCCCACTGAAACTGACTGCAGACTTCCGGCCTCTAAACTGGGAGAGAGTCAATTTCTATTATGTTAAGCCACCAAGTTTATGGTAACTTATTACAGCAGTCTCTCTGCAGGATTAGAACCAGAGGCTTTGATAGTATCCCTGTCTTATGGCTTGGCCCCAGTTGGTTTGCTCCTTGTTCATCTGCTTTATCTTTTTTAAAATATATATTTAAAAATGATTTCACTGTGTTTCTTCTAGGCTGCAGTTCCACAAAGCCAGGTGAGCTCATTCGGTATTGTGGGCTCATAGCTCTTTTCATTTGTTGGTTTATATCAAAATGGGAATGTAAATACCTTAAACTGACAAGTGATTTGGTTTTAATGAGCTATAGTATCTATATTAACCTTCATTGAAAATATCAACACTGGGCCATTTTGTCACTCAGTAGCCTTATTTTGAATTGCTGGGCTCTTCGTTACTCTTTGTCCATCAGCTACCTTGGTCTTCTTTCAGATTCTCTAGGAATCATGTTTCTTTCTTCGGGTTTCTTACCTTAGCTTTTAAATGTACATAGACAACTTGTTTTACTATTCATGGATTTTAGTTATCAGAAATTAGTCAAATATCACCAGTCCCCCAATAACACAGTTCAAATTTCTGTTACCCCTGTGTATAAACCCCTGTGAGACAGCGTATGCATGAGCTGCTACCTCTTCAGCCCAATAAGTCACCACATTTGTAACAGATGTTCTTCATGATCAGTGACCAGTCACGTCACTTATCTCAGAGTCTGCATGTGATTGGTCAGTGCACATCTCTTCTTCAGTTCCTACACTGACAGCAAAGTGTGTTTTGTTGTCTCCTAGTTGTCAATCCACATGACATTTTACAAAAACGGGTAATTGAAAGTGCAGCAAAGAAAAAAATGATAACACTGGAAGTGAAATTTGAATAAAACATAGGTGGGATTATAAAAGGAGTAGCTGCCCGAGGGCTGATATCTCTGCCACTGTATGAAGAGACTCTGGGCTTGCTGGAGCTTAGGGAAGGTGAGTTTATTTACACAAAAGCACTGGAAGGAAAATATGGTGATGACCCAGAGAAGGTGATACAGACCAAAAAACTGCATGTTAAAAGAACTATTGTAGATATTTCTCCACATTCAAAGTACAAAGGCTAAAGTGTTAGAAGCTGATCCACACTTAGTAAGAAGTATGACTGTTCACCAAGGCATAGCAAAAATGCTCACTGCGCACCATAAGTTATATAATGAGAAGAAGACAAGCACTGTTTAAATTCTCTGGATACGTTTTTTTATTTTTATTTTTTTACAGAGAAGTAATGCATTTTAATATTAGTGGTTCTAATGTTTTACAGCCTACTAAATAAATATGTTTTACTATTTTCTCATTTCCATGTATTTTTAGAACTGACAGCTTTTAAAATTATTTTCATTTCATAAAATAGGCATAAGAAATTGTTTATCTTTTAACCATTTCAAGTGTACAGTTCAGTGGCTTGAAGTACAATTACATTGTTGTGTAAATATCACCACATTCCATCCCCAGAACTTTATTCATCTTTCCAAATGGAAATTTTATGTCCATTAAACATTAACTTCACATTCTTTCCTACCTTTCACCTCTGGTAACCACCATTTTACTTACTATCTTCCTGAATTTGACTATTCTAGAAAGCTCATTTAAGTAGAATCATACAGGATTCCTTCTTTTGTGACTACCTTATTTCACTTAGCATCATGTCTTCAAGGTTCATCCATTTTGTAGCATTTGTCAGAATTTATTCCCTTTTTCCTGTTGCTAATATTCTGTTGCATGTGAAATTTGAATAAAACATAGGTGGGATTATAAAAGGAGTAGCTGCCCTAGGGCTGTTATCTCATAAGTTTTCCCCTTACGTTTTCTTCTGAATTGCTGGGTTATGATAATTTTCTTTCTAATTTTTTTAGGAACTGCCATTCTGTTTTTTATAAGGGTTACCCCATTTACAGTCCCAGCAACAATGCCCAAGGCTTCCAATTTATCCATATTCCTGGCAACACTTAAGTCTTTTCTTTTTCTTTCTTCCTCTCCTTTTTCTTTTTTTTGCATAATAACCTCCTTAAAGGGTATGAGGTGGTATCTAATTGTAGTTTTGATTTGCATTTCCCTAATCAACAGTTATGTTGAGCATCTTTTCATGTGCTCATTAGTCATTTGTATATCTTTGTTAGAAATGTATATCCAAATTCCTTGCCTGGTGTTTTCTGGTGTGTTTTTTGTTGGTTTTTTTTTTTTTTGTATTAAGTTATGCAAGTGCTTTTTATATTCTGGATATTAACCCCTTATCAAATATGTGATTTGCAAACATTTTCTCCCTTTCTATGGGTTGAGTTCGCCTTTTCACTACATTGATCATGTCCTTTGATACAGAAAAGCTTAAATTTTAATGTAGTACAATTTCTTTTTCTTTTGTTGCCTGTGCTTTTGGTGTCATAGTTAAGATATCATTGCCAAACCTAATGAGCATGAAGTTTTTCCCTTATGTTTTCTTCTGAGTTTTATAGTTTTAACTCTTTAATTTGTCTCTTTGCTCTAATTTAGAGTTAATTTTTGCATATGGTATAAGGGAAGGACCTAATTTCACTCTTCTGCATGTAGATATCCAGTTTCTCCCAGCACCATCTGAAAGAAGGACTATCCTTCCTTGATTGAATGGCCTTGACACCCTTGGGTCATGTAGTAGCTGCTCAATCAGTAAACAGCGTACATATAATTTTTGCTCTCAGGCATGAGTCATAGATCCCCAATTCTTCAAATGCGTGTGTCTCTTATGATTTATTTGGGGTATTGGAGAGTAGTGATGAGGATAAATAGTCTGACTAGGAGTGTCAGAGAAGACTATGAGTTGATATCTCTCACTAATTTTAAAAATTGCATGTATTAGATAGCTTTATAGTGTTCATTAGATATTGTAACACTTGGTAATAGCCATTTAACACTTAGACTGGATATGATCCCTTCTGAAATACAAAATTCATTACGTATGATGGTAGCAAAGTATAGCTGGTGGCAAGGTCACTCTTGTGAACTGAGCGTTTCAAGCAGATCATAAAGGGACTGTAGTATTTTGCTTTGACATGTGGCTGTGGAAAGCAGGTACCAGGATCAGGTCACGAGAAAAGACTTACTTCTTTTCATTTTTCAGGCTCCATGTTGAGACTTCTCTGCAGGTGGGGCCTCAGTATGGAGGCAATAAAAATACAAGAAAGTGACCCTTGCTGTACTGCACATCTATGTTCTCTGAATAGTCAAATACATGTCTAGTGATAGTGTTCAGCTCTTATAATTCAAGAATTGCAATTCATTAAAATAAATTGTCATTTTCATTTGTAAATTAAAAATTTGTTGACCACTTTGAGTGTTCAAATCAAATCACTGATGCTAAAAGGAGGTCATAGATGCTAAAAGGAGGTAAAAGTAAGACCCACTCCCTATGCTCAAAGAACCAGTCTGGTGAAGAAGACCCATGTGACATCTAATTTAGATGCAGCCACATGATGAGACTAGAAACAAGGACAGGTGTATTATCCCCTTGGACTGCCATAGCAGAATACCACAGATGGGGTGATTTAAACAACAAATTTTCTCACAGTCCTGGAGGCTGAAGTTTGAGATCAGTGTGGCAGCATGGCTAGGTTCTAGAGAGGACACTCCTCCTGACTTGCTCTCTCCTGCCTTCTCGTGGTATCCTCACCTGGCCTTTTCTCTGAGAAGGGGGAGAGAGAAGGGAACAGAGAGAGACTTCCTCCTTCTTTGAGAATTAGCAATCTTGTCAGAACAGGACCCACACTCATGACTCATTTAACTTTAATGACTGCCTAAAAGACCTGCTCCAAACACAGTCACATTTGGACTAGGCACTTCAACATATGAGGTTTTTTATTTTATTTTTTTATTTTTTTGCGCTGGCGGGGTGGCGGTGTGAAAGTTGGGAGGTTGGATACCAAATCTTATTGAGGACTTGGGGTGTGCCAGACACAGTGTTTCATATTCTTATTCAGTTCTCCTCCCTAAGACTCTGTCAGATAGACACAGCAACTTCCTCCCATTTTACAGATGAGGAAACTGAGGCTTGAAAGAATTAAATTGTTTTTCAAGCCCACTCTATAGAGTCAGGACTTGGACTCAGGGGCCTGGAAATTGAGTGTCAGAGGAGTTACCTTGAGGGTGAATAGGGAGGTAGCCTGGGGCACGTGGGGCCTGTGGGCTAGCTACCTCCAACTGCCTGTGTTGTTTCCAGGGGCAGGGTAAGCTGCTCCCTGGCTGCACAGAGAAACATTGATAAGGGTTATGCTGGTAAAAGTAGGTGGGGCCACGTTCTAGCTGAACCAGGGATTTTTAACCTTGACCCTTGGGCAATAGGCCAAGGTTCTGTTGGCAGTTTTTCAGAAAACAAGTTAGTAGCAGTTGTCCACAGTTCACATGGGGTTTACCAGGGTGGGGGTGCTACCGGTGAAAGGTTTTAGAAGGTAGCATCAAAAGGACATTTTGGTTTTGATGGGGCTTTTTTTGGTTGTTGGGGAAGTTGCGAGTCACCCAGAGGTGACTAGCTGGATGATGCTCCCATTCAGAGAGAGAAGAAATACAGAAAAAGGAACACATTTGAAGTATTAAGTAACGTAAGCATTTCCAAACTAATATGCCATCAATTGGGAAATGTCATACCAAGTGTTTTAATTCTTTTGGGAAGGAAAAGCATGTGGTATGTGGATACTGAAAATGCACTTGAAGTGGGTAGTTGATTGTATCAAATTCCTCTTACTATTGTGATTGTATCACTAGTGATTATTTAATATGGGTTAAAAAGGAAAGAACACCTAGTAAGCATTTTGTTCTGACTTTTGATGTAGGGCCAAGGCTGCTCCTTTGTGAGTTTGCTGATGGATTTTCAATTAGATAACCATACCTATAAAGCATTCCTGTGATTTGCAGTATCCGGGTCTTTAAAGTGGAACCTGAGATTGAAGTCACTGCAAAGCAATATGGGCGGAAGCACCTTAGTGTTTTCTCCCTCTCACTAATCCTAAAGAAACTTTTAAACTCATACACCTTTATCAAGCCATTCAAAGCTTTCAGTTTTATATATATAATACTTTTTCATACTCTAGTATCTTTACATAAAAGAACAATGAATTATGTAAGTAATAATGTATGTATTACATACATAGATAATTATGTATGTAATAATTAAGTCAAGAGAAGTCAGCAGGACTTAAAGTGAGCACAGAGGAATCCACTAGCTTCATTGCTCTATGGGTGAAGAGCATCTCATTCTCTCTCATATTGGTTAATCTAGAGATTTAGGTGAGTGAATATTGATTCTTTGTTGTGTATTTTGTGTGTGTATGTAGAGAAAACAAGAACAATTGTAGACATTAGTATGAAGTGGTAGTACCTGTTTTTATTTCTGGGCTACAATTCTAAATATCTGATTATGTTCTAGAGCAGTTACAAAGAGGATATGTAGGATTTATGAAGCATTATGCCATAATAGTTTAAAATGTAACTGATGTTAGTAGAATTTCTCATTTGATTTAGTTGTGAAATGAAATAGATTGAGTACAAGAAAAAAAGTGGGGGACCTGAGGGACTGTTGGATTACTAGAGAGAGATGAGGGGAAGTATTTCCTTTTGGAAGTCAGTTTTATATATGTCATTTCTTAATTTATGACTTCTTTGGTTCCTAATGCCATTAGTTAAAATGATCATTGCTTCAAAATGAGCCCACCTACTTTCTAGCTATGCTAAAAGCATGGCTAATTGTAGCTTCTAAAAGAGCCTAACACATACAGTCAATTATAGCAGAAACTCGGTTATTTTCCCTTGATGACAGATTAGCATTGATTTACACAGGAAGAGAATATTGGTGGCTTTTGAGAACATTTGCCTCCACCTTGCAGAGAGCCAGCTTTTGATGGAGTTCTCAAGAATCACTGGGCAGTGGATAACAGTATTCAGCTATAGGCCAGTGGTGTGTTTGTAATATAAGAAAAGCACAAAAATTCTGTTTGCCAATTCCACAGAAACTAAGCACATGTATGATGTAGCAAGTTCTGGGATGCATGATCTAATGGGAGCACTGGCCTTTGTGATTCATTAGGTTAGAAATTGCTAGTGACTGTGAGATGTCTTAGTGACCTCTTCCCTCTCATCCATTTTTCTGGTTTGCTTTAGTTATTTTAGTCATGGCGAGAAATTGAAACTTTTAATAATTTAATGGGAGTATAATAGCATTTTTTCTTTTAAAATTATTAAGTACTTTAAACATATAAAACCAGTACAGCATATTACAAAATACAAATACCCTTCTTACCTAGAATTTGTAAATTCTAGTGTTTGCCATGTTCACTGCAGATTATTATTATTTTTTTTTTGAGAAACAATACACTATAGCTAACATTACAATTCCTTTTGCATTCTGGTGCAATTCTAGTTTCCCTCTTTCCTTCTTCAGAGGCAGCCACTGTCCTCAAGTTGGTATGTATCTTTTCCATTAAGTACCACAAGGCACTTATATCTTATATTGCATGTTTCTAAATTCTCTTCCTTTGCCATGATGCTCAGGCACATAGAACTCCCTGAGCAACAGGTATGGAAAGATGTGGGAGTACACTCAGGGAGTTCTAGAATTAATGACCTTGAAGATCATAATACACAAGGGACCAGTGGAAGAAGAAAGAGAAATAAGAAAAAAAAAATGAAGAAATACTCTGAGACCTAACCAACTCTATTAGGAAAGGCAACATAGGATAATGAGTATTCCAGAAGGAGAAGAGAGAGAGAGAGAAGGGAGCAGAGAATTTATTCAAAGAAATAATAGAGGAAAACTTCCCAAAGTTGGGGAAAGAAATGAATATACTAGTCCATGATGCTGAAAGAAGGCTAAAATTTATAAAGTTCTATCTAGATGCATTATAGAATATAATGATACCTACACCACATCAGAGTCATGAAATTACCAGGAAGTCAAGACCAAGAAAGAAAGAATATTGAAGGTGACTAGGGGTCAAAAGCACATAACACATAAAGGAAATCCCATAAGGCTGAGACTTCTTGAAGGAAATCCTGTAGGCAAGGAGAGACTGGCATAATGTATTCAAAACAGTCAGTGAAAAAAAAAATGCCAGCTGAGAATACTATATCTTGCAAGTCTCTCCTTCAGATATAAGAGGAATAAAGATCTTCTCAGACAAGCAGAAGCTGAGGGAGTTTGCCAACACCAGACCTCCCCTACATGAAATGTTTAAAGGGGCTCTTCTCCTAAGTCAAAGAGGAAAAGTTACCAAAAAATGAACAAAGAATTAGATAGAACAAGAGAACCAAAAACAAAATGGCAATAAAAGATGCTCATATATCAATAATTATCCTAAATGTAAGTGGACTGAATTTACCAATCAAAACACATAGAGTGACCAATTGGATCAAAAAACAAAACACAATTTTCTGCTGTCTCCAGGAGACTCACCTGAGCTCCGAGGATAAACATAAGCTCAAAAAAATTGGAAAGAAATCCTACAAGCAAATGGGACCCCAAAATATGCAGGGACAGCCATGCTTATATTAAATAAAATATACTTAATGCTCAAAAAAGATAACAAGAGACAAAGATTAATACCATATTATGATTAAGGAATCAGTATATCAGGAAGACATAACACTCATCAATATATAAGCATGAAACAAAGGAGCATCAAAATGCATTGTCAAATCTGCAACTTGTCAAATCTGCAACTAGACATTGGCAGCAAAACAATAGTGTTTGGGGACTTTAACACCCCACTTTCAGCAATGGGAAGATCAACAGACAGAAAATAAACGAAGAAATGGTAGCCTTAAATTAGGGGCTTAGGGGACATTTAGAGGACATTCCATCCCAATAAAGCTGACTATATATCTTCTTAAGTGCACATTGAACATTCTCCAGGATAGACTACATGCTGGGGTACAAAAAATTATCAATAAATTCATGAAAATTGAAATCATATCAGATATCTTTTCTGATCACAATGGTGTCAAACTAGAAATGAACCACAAAATGAAAGCAGGAAAAGTCTCTAATATATGGAGATTGAACAACAGAGTAGGCATTTTAATTTTCTCATTTATTTTCTACACCCATGCATGGCAGTATAATTACTTCAGATTTTCAAAAGAAGAAACACAGACTGAGAATTGGCATATCTTGCTAGTGGTCACCGAGTCCATGATCAAGGTGTGATTTTAATTGAGGGTCCTTTTCTAAAACCCATCCTTTATAAAACACTGGAAAAAGCTTTTTTGAGTTGTTACGTTCACCTAGCAAAACATTTTACTAAAAGAGTTATCATAATTTGTCTTTATAATAATCTGTTCAACATTTAGTATTCTTATTTCCTGATACTCTGTATACTACTACAATGAACATCTTTATGTAAAGTTTTTTTTTCTGTATTTCCTTTTTCAGGGTAGATTCTTTGAAACATTTAAATGTCAAGTGACATTTATTTAGTCACTTGAGAGATAGATTGGACATATTAGATGATAGATAAATATAGATATAGAACTTTCTAAAAGGTTGCACCAATTTTTAATCCCTTCAGTCATTGCGAATGATACATTATGTGTTTTGAGTGCATATGGGCGAGGTAATGTATCCCCCATGCTTCTTCAGAAAAAATAAATCATTTAAATGTTTTGTTCTTGATTCAAATAATTTATTGGACTTTTCATTTCATATAATTTAGTGGATATTTATTACTGACATATTTAAATATCTTTAAATGTCTTTAAATTTAAATTTAAATGTCTTTAAATATCAGCTTATATATTACATAGAAATTTAGCTTGACATTCATGCTGCCATACTTAAAACCTGAGATTAATAAAGTCCACAACTTAAGAAGATGCACATTTACATGGATTTGTATTTTAAATTCAGAATTCTTTTAATAAACTGTGAGCTTTTTATGGTTATACAACTTACCTAACTTTAATGTATATTAGGCACTGATTCTAAAAAATCTTGTCATTCTTAGGCTGTGGTAGAGCTTTTATCTTTTCCTTTCTCTCCCCTCCTTCCCATTCTTCCTTCCTTTTCACATTTTTGTGACAAGAAGGCAGATGGTCTACAGGGAAAAAGAGCTTGTGGACCTTATAACAGCAATAGCAGCAAAAACAACCAATCAACCACTTATTTATACATGTAATCTTTATTGCTACTTTAATAGAACTATTGCGAAGGAAATATCTTCTGCTGGTAAAAATCTGGAATTATATCATTATAAATTATATCACTCTGTATTGGAGATAGGACCAGTAAAGGAAGGTAAAGTATATGAAAGTAGTACAAAAAGTATCTTGTTTGTTTAGCCATGTTTATTTGCTACATTACCTGTTTACTTTTATCTGTAGTATAGCTTTCCCAAACATCGTCACAGCATCTTTAATCTGGCAAGAATCTTTAATTCTGTTATTGAACAGAATCTCTTAGAGATGTTATCTATTAATTATATGTGTGATTTTGTGGCTTTGATGATGCCTCTACTAGGATATAAATAATATAATATTAAAATAATACAGTATCAGAGTTTAATAATCTGTGTCAGATTATTACAGTGAATTTGGAAAACACAGTTACACTATGTACTTTAAAAAATATGTTGTGAAGTTTTGCAAATTTTAAATATTTGATAATCTATAAGGTATTACTAGATAGAATGTATAAGGGCATTTTGTTAAATTTACTTTTTAATTGTCCTACTTCTGACTTCTTATCAATAAATGAGGTGTTTTCCCCTGTTGCTCTTTCTCTTTTATGCAAGGCTGCTCGCAGACAGGACACCTAGTAAATGAAAGGCCTTTACCATTCTGTTTTGAATTACTTGTTATCTTAAAAAGAAAAGATAGTTTTAGTTAAAACAGGTAACTTTTCTACCTCTACTCTTCTGGAATAGCAATTAATTTTAGTGTAACTTTGTTAGAGTACATATTGCTTTCTTTTGTGCACTGATATTCTGTTCATTAAAAATTAGCAGTATTTATTTTTAAGATACCGCTTCCCTGGATAGCGTCAGTGATTGCTGTTTTGAGATTTCCTTAGTCGGGCTTTTCAGATGCAGGGAGTTCTTTTAGATTGGGATGACTATAACTGCAGAAGTATAAAAAAAAAAGATTTAAAAATTTTTTTGTGTAGAATACATACTTTGTGAAAACCGTATATAATTATTTAAACTTGAAATTGTTAATATTTTGAATTAGTTACGAAAAGAACATATCAATACATGACTAGATGGCTCTTAAGATGTTTTCCAAAGCAACTTTATATCATAAAAGGAGTCCTAGTTTAATGAACTGCCTCTATAAGTCCACATTATTTTGAGTCCTACATGTGAACAATTTAAGAAATAGATCTGCAGAGTGATATTTTAAAGACCACTAACAATAAAGACAAAAAAAACATTTTAGGCATCTTGTATAAGGGACTATACACATATTAATTCTGTTTTTAGTAGGAGCTTCTTAGAAATGGAAAAGATTTTTCCCTTATTTGCACCAATTCATTATTTGTTAGCTTCATATAACAAAAACTTATATTTTACATTCTATATGCCAGTCAATATTTTAGTGAATATTTTCAATTAGTGAAACAGCTTTACAACGAGAAATAGAAACAATTTCCCCTATCACATTGCTGCCTTAAATAACACCGAGTCATTACTTTCTCTGCCTTCTTTTAGTTCTTTGGCTCATTTGTCAGGCTGCTCATTCCCTGCTTCGTTCCCTCTCTGCCTCCCCGCTCCACTCACTTGTTCTCTTAGCCTAACTCATTCCCTCCTTCCTTCTCTCCTTTCTCCCTCCCTCCACCCGGCCTTCACTCACTACTCATTCCACAGTGCTCATGAGGGTGTTCTAGGTGCCAGGTCCAGTGCTAGGTGCTGTTCTGTTGGAAAGGCAGTAATCAATCGTGTGAGTTGTGTTCTGAAGGGAGGAGCAGTGTGAGCCCAGGGGCGAGACTGTCTCTGACCTGTAGGGTCAGCCTGACCTGAAGGGCTGGGAAGGGTGGTCTGGGAGCAGTACTGCTTGGAGGATGAGCAGGAGAGAGTGGGACGGTCAGTGACTTGGCAGCGAGGTGGTGTGCCAAAGCCCAAGGTAAAAGAACATCACGTTCCCCTCCTCTCATTTTTATCTTGACTTGGAAATATTCAGGATTAAAATAATAATGGGAAAGGAAATAAAATGGACACGCTTTCTCTTTTCCCTGCTTTTTGTCTCAAGACAAACTTAACTTTTAGGTAGATATTTAATTTCCTACCTGTCAATTTACTAATCTGTCATATTTTGTAGACCAGGTAATTCTTACTTTTGCAAGTTAAAAGATGGGGCTCCAGGGCCGGAACTGTGTTCCTGGCTTTCATTTCTTTTTTTTCTCCTCTTCTCATCTGGCTGTCTTCACCAGTCAGGCTGGCTGGGTGCTGGGCCACCATTTGGAGCCCATTTGGGGGTAGCACTCAACTCTCAGGGCAGCCTGCTCCCCAGTCTCCCACCCGAGGCCAAGCATGCCCCTCTTTTGTGCTCTTCACCATCTCTCTTTTGTAATTGCCCAAACCTCCCTGCATCGCCAGTTCTAAAGTATACCCCTGAATCTGCTAGCTTTTCCTTTGCAGGATACCAGAGACAAGCCTAAGAAGGGAGATTCTATTTTGGTCATGCAGTCCATACTTTAAACCACAAGAGTGGCTGGGGCTGGGAGGGGGCTGTGTCTTGCCATCTGCATTCTTAATGTATGTACCTCCTTGAAATGCATTGATCAGAACAGTTTTCCACAGGAAGCAAGGATCAAGGGCCTAGTTACTTTCTTCAAGGACTCCGTGGAGTGGCTCGTTAATTATCTACTGGCAGATAATTTATACCTCAAGCCGCAGGAATAGACCATGAACTTCCTGTTCTGCCCCAATGTGGAGAGGAGAGAGACAGTCTCAACCTGCCCCTAATCCCAGTGTCCTCCAGTGCCCATCACAAGCTGATGGCTTTACTGTTTCCAGAGACAGTCTCTCATGGCTCCTTGGCACCAGACAATGAATTCCAAGGCTGTGTTCTGATAAGATGCATAGTCGTATCACAAGCAGTCAGTGTCCCAAAAGTAAGCAAGACGCCCTAGTGCCGTAAATGCAAGCATAGCTGCACACACAAGAGCCACCACTCCCTAGGGACTGGTGTACTCCTCTGTCTGCCCGGGCCACCCCTGGCCTGAAATTGGGTGCCTCTGGGGGTGCTCTAAAGACTTCCATGTCTCCAGGAAGGATTGGCACACGATAAAAACAAGTCTGAGCAGAAGACTGGACCTGCTGCAAACACTGGCGAGTCAGTCATAGACTAAATGACTTGGGAATAGTGTTTCCGTGCGATCCCTGAGATAAAAGTGCCCCAAGGATCATGCTTTGAATTGTCTGAAAAATGAGGCTAGAACCTTTGCTTGAAATTACCCACTCTACCTTCTAGTAAAGGAAACAAGCACATTTATCTTCATGAGTCAACTTTTTGTGGGCTCAGGTTGATGACAGTCTTACACCTGCTAATATTTTGAACCTGTGGAGGAAGGTCATCCGATGAAATACCGTGAAGCATAGATTTTGAGGGAGATGTTGGCTTATTAAACAGATATGGACTGGGGGCCTGTTACATGCCAGGATCTGTCCTGTGTGGTCATGTCAGTGGCACCTGGCAGCGGCACCTCCTATAAGTGAAACCATCTGATATTTGTCTTTTTCCTCTGATCTGTTTCTCTGAGCATAAGCCCTTCCAGCTCCATCCATGTTGCTGAAAATGACGTGAGTATGATAATGAATTTTATATCACCTGATTGTACTAAGCTTCAAAAGGGAATGCTTTACTGACGTCTCCAGTCATGTATGAGATCACTAGGCATATGATATGTAATATGTGAAGGAAGCACTTGTCTTACTTCTGAAGTGGGATGTTTACAGAGTAAATTAGATTTTTCCCTTTTAAAAAAATATTCTTAATAGCTTTTCTAAGTCATGTCAAGAAAAAAACATTTACATGAACCTTTTCACATTTTATTTTCTGCAGCCAGCCTATGAGGGAAAAGGGCACCTTTGAGCTAGAGTTTTTCCTTCACCACTTGCACGCCCCTTTTCCTTTTCTGCATAAAGTAAATGCTCCCGTAAGTAACTGCTGAATGAGTGATACAGGAACCAGGTGGCCACAGTGTCACTGGGCTCCCCACTTTCACAATATGAGTAGAATAAAATCTTTCCATTTCTTTAACTTTTATGCTCATAGGCACTAACAGGCCCAACAGTCTTTTCTCTATTATTGCTGCAAAATCTTCAAATTAAAATTGAGGCATCCATAGAGCTCATAATAGTAGCTTCCCATTTCTGAGTGGTATTAGAAGACAAGCCCAATGTATTTGAAAAACATAATTCTTTTCAGAAAAATCAAATTAGTCTTATCTATGGATTGCTAACACAATGTATTAAAAGGTAGAGAACTTGACATATAGGACAGTAAAAATAGAGTTAATAACCCAGGAACCACAAGTACAAATTAAGTGAGGTCTACATGCAGGTGGTAAGTGTCCCGTGAAATTTAGATATTCCAAGGCTTTATTTAGTGCTGACTTTGGCATATTTTAGTAGTTGACTCAGCTCTCATTAACCTTGTTATTATAAAGCCTTTTATTTACTATTTTTTATTGGTAGAGTGAAGAGGAATAAGCTAGGTAGAGGTTAGATTTCACTATTAAAGATGAAAAAGAATTAAAAAAGATAAATAATCCTGATACTATGGAAGGTATAGTTCAATTTGGTGTCCTGCTGGCCTATTTTTATTTTGAAGGGCATGCTTTTAAAATTGTGTTTACCCTAAAACCGTAAGTACATAGAAAAAAACAGGCAAAACACTCTATGACAAACTTCAGAAATATCTTTGTGAATTTGTCCCCAGCAGCAAGGAAAAAAAAGGGGAATATAAACACCTGGGACTTTATCAAACTAAAAAGCTTCTGTATAGCATAAGAGACTGTAACCAAGATGAAGAGACACTCTACTGAACACCTGCACACCATACATCTGACAAAGAACTCATATCAAAGATGTATAAAAAAAGACAAAAAGAAAAAACCCAATCAAAAAGTGGGAGAAGAGTTAAATAGATAACTTCTCCAAAGAAGACATGCAGATGACCAACAGGCATTGAAAAAAACATTCTTCATCACATATCATCACTTATCAATACTAAAAATGGATCTCCCATGTAATCCAGAAAGCTATTCCTAAGTATCTACCAAAACACACTAATTTGAAAAGAAATTTGCACTGTTTTGTTCATTGTGGCACTATTTACAATGACTAGATACATAAACAACCTAAATGCCCAAAAACACATGAAGAGATCAAGAATATGTGGTATATATACATAATGGAATACTACTCAGCAATCAAAAAAGAATAACATGTCATTTGTGGCAACATGGGTGGAGCTGGGAGGAATAATCCTAAGTGAAATAAGCCCAAAGGAGAAAGATAAATATGGAGTGACTTCATTTATATATGGAATGTAGAGAAACCAAGAAAAGGGTCAAAGACAAACTTTAAAACCAACCCTTGAAAGCTGATCATAGATCTGAGGCAGCCAGGAAGGGAGGGAGTAACGGAGGGAGGAGGAAGGGCTCAGAACAAGGGGAGGAAGAGTATGGGCTATAGTGGAGGACTGTGTGTACTTTGGTGGTGGGAGCACTATGGTGACCACACCTGAGGGGAGAGATCCTATACTGTCAAAATATTAACAAGGATTTAAAACAGTGGGACTTCGTTTAAAAAAGAAATAAAATCGTGCTTACGTTACTTATATAGAGAGTCTACAAATCAATGCCCAAATCATTTACATTTGTTTTTGGAAACAGACTTATGAGAATAACCTCATTTCTGTCTCTACTTTTGGGGACAGCGCTCTCCTAGCCTTGCGCTAACAGAACCTGGCCCACAACTGGGCACAGTGCGGCCTCAGCTTGTCACTAATAACTCACTCCCACATAAGCCGGCTTTGGCTGTTTTTGCTGTTGAATTGCTCCATTATTCTGTTTGGTGGCTGGATGGTATATTCTGTTGAGAAACTGTATCAAAGCAACAAGTGAATCACAGGGAATATTTAGAACAAGCAAATTGAGTTAAATGAGGCATATTCTTTCTAAAACGTCTCTAAATGTACAGAGAATATCTATGCTGACAATATTGAAACAAAGATGATGATTAGTGCAGATTTAGTCATGACTGTTTTATCTCCCCCACATATACACATTATCATTGAAAAAAATCCCCTTTATTCTTATTGCCCCTCACAACAAATATTTTCTCCCTTTTTATTCATATGTGTAAACAACTTTTATTTCTACAATAAATTCTATCAGAGGCATTCTTCTAAATCATAGCAGTAGCCCATATGGCTACTGTATGAGGCATTTGTTCTATTATAGACTTTCTATGTTCAATAAGCTTTAAATTGTGATTAAATACACGTAACAGAAAATCTGCCATTTAAACTACTTTGAAGGGTACAGTTTCTCATTACTCAGGACAATCTCACTGTTGTACAACCCGTCTCCAGATGTCTTGTCAAAATGGAACTCTGTGTTCAGTAAGCAGCTCTCCGACTTCTATTTATCCCCAAACTTTATCCAATACCTTCACTCCCCTGCTGTTTGGGATTGTTTGATGGTTCCTGATATGAGCTTGTTGAAATGAGCCAGGACCCTCTTCCTTCTCCTCCTCCAGCACTGGTTTTAAAGTAATGATCCCACTCTTCGGGAACATTTCCAAATCTCCAAAATGAATAGGGTTTAGGTAGAAATATAGTGAAGACCAGAACATGAAGATGAAGGAAATTAATGCAGGATCAGTTGAAGTATGTTGGGTTAAAAAAAAATCAAATGAATGAAATGCATCCTCCTTATTAGATTATGCTGTTAGATCACCAGGTCATGTGTAGTGTGAGTGCTGCTTGCATATTGTCAGTTCATTACTGAGTACCTAGTGCCCCGTGTGCTGTGGGACTTATAGACCCAGTACTTCAAGGAGGGAAAAATGTTTCCGCTGGGCTGGTTTTTCTTTTTTTTTTTTTCAATTTAAATTCTTATTTTATTTTTTTAATTTATATCCTTTACATTATTGTGTATCCCCATAGGTTTCCCACCACCAATTCACCCGTGAACCATCACCATAGTCCCTTGTGCTCTTTACTCCCCTATTTTGGTCCCTCTTCCTCCCCCTCCCCTGTAGAATGTCTCTTATGTATGGTTGGTTGCCTGCTAGTTTTGATTTTTGTTTTTGTTTTGTGTGCTCTTTTCTCCTCCTGATCGCTTGTTTGGTTCCCCTATATTCCTCCTGTAAGTGATACCATTTGATATTTGGGCTGGTTTTTTCACTTAAATGAGGAGATGCTATGTGAAATACAAAGGGGTAGGCGAAGGTGCCAGGAATAATTAATAGCCATTGCTTTCAGAAGTCACGTGACATACATGTTCCTGAAAGGCAGAGTATCATTCATGCCTTCTCTGATTGCTGTTTGTGGAAAGCCTGCTGTGTCAGGCATGATGCTGAGGGGTGCGGCAGAATATAGCGTGCTGGAGGGGACACTGTTGTGCAAACCAAGTGGTAATCTAATGGTGTGAAAGCCCGCAGGAGAGTCTCTGTGGGGAGCTGTGGACTGGGGAAGCCAGCATGAGTTCTGGTGCTGAGTGAGGGGTGATAGTCTCTGCTGTTAGAAGTGTTGTGGAGCCTGGTGTGTGAGTGTGAGTATAATTGTTCACAAGTGAGATCACCTTCCTATTTTTTTTTTCGTATAGGTATAAGTATCCTATTAATTAGGGGTAAAAACAAAACAAAACAACTGTTGTTAACTGTAGAGTTTGAATAGGTATGGAATAGATGGGGAGGGAATGTAGCGGAAGGTTAACATTTCAAATAAATTGCATTTCTTTTTTTTTTAAATTTTTTTTTATTTTATTTATACATACAAGCTGGGGTACAGGCCAGAGGCGTGGGGCGGCAAGAGGGTCCACCAAAGACAGAGTGGGGAGCAGAACAGGCAGATCAGAAGTACACTGCTGAGGGGAGCAGTGGGCAAGGCAGGAGAGGTCTGCCGCACCATGTGGGATTCTCCCGGGCGTCGAACTCGCGTCGCCGCTGTCGACAGCTCCACAGCGCAGCGCTCAACCGCTGCGCCACCGGGGAGGCCCAAATAAATTGCATTTCTGATCTTCTCTCCTGCTCTCTCACACGCACACAACCAACCTCTCTCTTTATCTTTCACTCTTTCCAAGAGATAAATATGTGTGCATGCCATTTGACTCAGCAATGCTACTTCTACAGTTTTATCCAGTGTATCCCCAAAATATATTTGCACTTGCCTGCAAAGATGGTTTTTTTTTTTAAGATTTATTTATTTATGCATACAGGCTGGGGTACAGGCCAGAGGCGTGGGGCAGTGAGAGGGTTCATCAGAGACAAAGTGGGGAGCAGACAGGCAGATGGACCTAAACACACTGCTCAGGGGAGCAGCAGGGCGAGGCAGGAGAGGTCTGCCACTCCATGAGGGAATCCCCCTGCCGGGCGTCACACTTGTGTCGCCGCTGCCGACAGCTCCACATCGCAGTGCCCAACCGCTGCGCCACCGGGGAGGCCCCCAAAGATGTTTATGTAGAGCTGTTCATCCAAGCCCGGGTGTGTTTGCGCACGCAAATATGCATAGATGTGTAGACTGTGCATGTTCTCCCTCCCAGACACCCCACAACACACACACACACACACACACACACACACACACACACACACACGCATGCGCACACATAATCACACTCATTCTCACTTTGGAAACAACCTAAAATTACCAATTGGGGCTTGAATGAATGCTTTATTACTGGCCTTTAAAAAAATGGCCATGTGTTATTTACATAATAAAAAAAACATGGAATTTTTTTAGGAGGACAGTTGCAACTTACTTTCCCTTTAGTACAATTTGTAGAGATTTGGGTTTTGTGCTGGTGGTGAATTTAAGCAGAAAGTTTATATTGTTAAATTCTTTAAATTGAACTGTATTTAGTTTGATTTAGTTTCATATATGGCTTACATATAAAATTGGCCAGTGACTAGACCAGCATGGCTGTCTCTAGGGAGGGCATTCTTAGATCTTTGGCTGGGATAAGTGAGTTTGTGAGGTCTGACGCAGAGGCAAGATCCTTTCACCTTCTTTTAAAAATTGTATGTGTAGAATTTTGAACAATTCTTACATTTTAAAAATGATTATTAATCATCTTTGGCTATCTACTTGTAGGTGTCAGATTTGCTATTAGAGCAGTCTCTGTTCTATTTTGACTTGATTGTTTGCTTTGCTTTGATGACTCGGACAGCTTCTGTTCCAGGCAGACAGACCTGTGAACTACTTTGCCTCTTTAATTTTTTTTTTCTGGGGTAATTTAACCTGCTTGAATTAACCTGCTTAATTTCGTCTATCTAATCATTAGGAATAGTGATCCTAATATAGTAAGTGTTTTTAAAACAAAAGTTTACCAACAAATAATTTTATTTTGTTTGTTTTTTTTTTTTAACAGAAATCACAGCCCATTAATGAGTTTTGGAGCCAGTTTTGTCAGTTTTTTGGTAAGTTAATTGTGGAGCTGTATTGGCAAGAAGGAAACAAATACAAGTCTTTGTGTGGCTGCTGGCTGTGCAGATAAACCATTGTGGATATTTTTTAAGAGTTTAAAACTGGAATAAAATTTTACCTATATGTGGCCCTTTCTTGCATAATTTTAAAAGGTGTAAAAGCTTCCGTCTTCTAGAGTATTATATTTTCCCAACCCAAATCCTTTTAAAAATAAACATGTAATTGAAAGCCTTTTTCAAAATAAAACTGCATTAGAGGGAGGGGGAAAAAAGCCAGACTTTGGGTAATAAGGGTCTGCGCTAAAATTATTGAGTAGATATGGACTAGGAGACAGATTTTCTGAGCTAAAAGTTATTAGTGTTGCATTTTCAAATACTACTATTTAGGAATTGAGGGAATAGGTTACAGCTAGATTTTAAATTGGGAAATGTAGAAAATGTGGTGCTTTTATTTTCCAGAAATACTTAAAACATTAGACAGACTTCTTCCAAGTACATAATTAAAAAAAAAAAAAGCATCACAAAGTCAAGAGTAGAGAGCAAGAAGAGTCAGTGATGTCAGCCAGTAGTGGTAGTGTGGGGTCCCCAGCCTGGCCTGCCTGACCACAGGCATCAGGACAACTTTCAGTGACATGAATTATTTCCAGATAATACACAGAAATGTCATGGCCTACTTTGTGCAAGTAAACATGGTTCCCGACCTTAAGGAAAATAGTACTGGGTGGGACTGGTAACACCAGTCCCCACGTGCAAAGACTATGAGGGAAACACAAGCAAAGCCCTGGCTGGGGGGAGGAGGGGCTGGGTGGGAGAGGCCGGGTGGGAGAGGCCTTGCAGGATTGAGATTTGCTTGGAAAGGAGAGTGTGGTGGGGAGACTTTGGCAGAGGTGGCCGTAGTTCAGTTTGGCTAGTGTGGAAAAGTAGGTTAGAGCAACACCAGGAGAGCTGTAGAATGTGCAGGTGGGACTGGCTGAATTTGATAGGAAATGGAGAGCGAGATGCAATGAGTTCACTAGGCCTTTCTGAGAACCAGTGTCCTGTTTCTGCACCTGAACCCATTCATCTCAGAAAGCTCAGTTCTACTGTATCTAAGTTGCAGATTTCAGCAAAGAAGAGACTGCCCCTACCCAGTCAAATGTGTCCTGAAAAAATTACCAGGATCAGGTGCCCAGAAGTAGTTGTCAGTGGAATTCACTATGGACAATATAACCAGATCTTTATAAGTGAGCCCACTGGAATTGCTGTCCCTGAAAAGACGGATGATTTTCAAAGAACACCTACGAGCCGTGTTTCATTACTGTTTCTGTGCAGTATTTGATGGAGCCAGGGATCCATGTGTGGGCAGAATGTACCTTTTAGTGAAACTGTTAAAAAAAAGAAACTGAATGAAGGCACCAATCAGAAGGTATATGGGTTTTTGTTACCATGTTTGATAACAACAACAACAAAAATTGTAGACCAGTAATTTCAAGGATATTTATTACCATTTATTTTTTCACATATAGTCTTATTTCATATTGAAATTAGTGGGTTTTTTTTAATGAATAGGTATGCTGTAACATTCTGATTGTTTTACTTGCCACAAATAATTTAAATTTTTTTTCTAGTTTGGAGTTTCATTGCAATAAATTAGCTTAAATTTTCAGACACTTACTGATTCATTCATTCTTTCCTTATTTCTTTCTTGGCAGAATGCCATGATGACATTTGAGGAAGAAAAGATGCAGTTGGCGTGTGATGACTTAAAAACTACAGAAAAACTGTGTGAAAGTGAAGAGGCTGGAGTAATTGAAACAATCAAGAATAAAATTAAGAAGAATGTAAGTGTCTTTAGATTATGAACTGTATGTTACTCACATATTTAGAACAGAACATTGCTCATTTCCTTGGGTTTTGGCATCTAGAATATAACTAAAAGCACTAAATGTTTCTTATGGCTTTTGATTATGTAAAATGTGTTTCTTGAAACAGTAGGAGCCCCTTCAGTCATTAGTGCAATTCAATACATGCTCTTTTGGTATCTTAAAATTAGCTGCTATAATGGACCATGTGGCACAGACTTTTCTAATGAGACTTTCCTATATGAATTTCAAGTATGTTGCTTCTGGCATATTTGAGGATTTCAGTGGTTTACCTAAAGTTTTCCAGGCCTCACCCTAAATTAAGTCACCATAACATCACAAACCACTCCTCCTGATTTTGTTTTCATCTTTCAGTGCAAAAGGTCTAGGTTTTGGAGGCACCCTCTTACTCCTGATATTCCTGGGGTGCCCCAGGATCTCATATTTCACATTTTTAGCTGACAGCCTAATCCAGTATACTGGTCAGTCATCAGATCTCTATATAACGTCACATCTGCCTTTTCTTCTCTTTTGCATCAGTGCAGGCTGCTTCTCCTCTCCTCTTGCTTAGGTGTCCACCATGAGGAAGCCACTGATGGGCCAGTAGCGTGGTCTCCTGATGTTCCAGGAGCCAGAGCTTTCCTTAATTACTCTCTCTCCCATCTCTACATCCAGTCCCTGACCAAATCCTGCTGCCTCCCTTTCCTAAATGCCTCCTGAATCATCCATTTCTCTTAGTCTTCACTGCCATTTCCTGGGTCACTCAACATTTCCACTTGCCTAAGACAACCCTCACTGGCATTGCTGCCTCCAGTTTCACTGTTCTCTAATTCCGTTTCCATACAGTCACTAAAATGCAAATACTGTGCTGCTCGGTTCATTTCCCAGTGTCCCATCCCCCCATTATTGCCATCACAATAAAGTCCAAACTCTTGATGTCACTGGCTTGGCATTTACTTTTCCTGTCCCTAGGATATTCTCCTCCCTCTTGACCTCATTTCTACTCACACTTTAGTTGTTCCTAAATGTCATTTCCTCCAAGAACTCTGGCCTGAACCCCTGATCCTTGTTGAGTATATCTTCTGTAGGTTCCCTTAGCTCCTTGTACTTTACCCTTCAGAGCACTTTGTACATTGCATGGTAATAAGGTCCACATTCCCTCATTAGACTTATTTACTGTCTATCTGCAGTATCATGCCTCACACATATGTTCATAATTAACATTTGAGATTGATCCTTGCAATTTAAAAAGAATTTTCACCCACACTGACCTTCCAACAACCCTACCTGTGTTGTTATAAGCAAAGAAACAGAAGCATCAACAGACTGACACTTGTGAAAGTAATGAGTGCTGGGACCAGACCAGTGACCAGGAATTATGCTGGTCTAGAAACAGGGGGGCCAGGGGCCTCCCTGGTGGCACAGCGGTTGAGTGCTGCGCTGTGGATCTGTTCGCAGCTCGCAATGAGAGTTCGACGCCCAGCCGGGGAGAATCCCACATGGTGCGGCAGACCTCTCCTGCTTCGCCCGCTGCTCCCCTCAGCAATGTATTTCTGATCTGCCTGTTCTGCTCCCTACTCTGTCTCTGGTGAAGCCTCTCGCTGCCCCATGCCTCTGGCCTGTACCCCAGCTTGTATGTATAAATAAATAAATATTAAAAAAAAAATCTAGAAACAGGGGGACCAGTCCTTCCATTGTGGATACTCTTTATGGTATTGTCGTCTTTGCCAAACTCCTACCATTTCTTATATCATTATGAAAACTATTAAGTTAATTTTGCTCAAGTTTATTTTGCAGTTTGAGTTTAGTGCTCTATTTCAGCTTGATTTTTACTCATTTAGAAATATTCTTTACAACAAAATCCAATATTTTATAGAAGGTGTGTTTTTTTGGTTTTACTTTTCACTTGTTTTATAGCATTACTCCCTCTTAGAGGTTACAACTTAAATTTCAAATTTCATTTATGAGTCATATAAACCTAGTTTTCAATTCTAGGGTGTTTTCTCTTAATTAAATGTAACCAGTTTCCAACCCTCACATCTCAACTGTGTGCATTAAATAAATGAATCCTAGTATTTGTCCCACCTGAAAGTAGATAGCTGTGAAGTGGCTTTTCAGGTTATCTGATTTGGGGAATATTTTATTCTCTTAGTGACTTTTGTTTTTGATAAATAAAAGCTTACATTGTTTTTTTTTAAAGGTAAAACACTGCAGTTCTGGATTGGCTTTCATGCTTCTCATTAATTCAGTATTTATTTAAAATATTTATCTTTGAGTTACAGTGCTCTTTACCATTGTATTACTAGCAAGATAAAGCTAATGGGAATATAGAACTATCAGTCTTGTAGTATAAATTTGGCCTTGACTTTCATTGACTGCCATGTTTCACAATTCCTCCGTAAAAATTTTGTACAGTAAAGTTAGTAGTGGCTTGGAAGGAGTATTTTGCCTATGATATATCAGTGATCACCTTCTTCCCACTAAACAGGTTGATGTCCGAAAATCCGCCCCTTCTATGGTTGATCGACTTCAGAGGCAGATAATCATAGCCGACTGCCAAGTTTACCTGGCTGTGCTCTCATTTGTAAAGCAAGAACTGTCAGGTAGGCAAAAGAATTATTTTTCATGACTTCTGTTCTTTAGTGGACACGACTGATAATACTCTTTTTTTAGAATTTCAGTCTTTGAAAACAAGTGGTACCTCTTTGGGGCATGGTACTGATGCATTACTTGGGAAATTTAAACCACAAATGCTTAATGTGTGTCTGGTAGGGTAGCTTTAGTCCTAAAGTCTGTTTCATTCTGTTGTATCAAGATAATTCTGTCATACTTAGAGGAATTGCCAATGTCATGGATGAATGGACACACACACACACACACACACACACACACACACACACCAAAGACCAATGACAGGTGCTCTTGCACTTTCTGTAATCTTGTACTTCTTTTTCTGACACTCAGGGCTGCCTTTTATAAGGGGCTAATTTTAACCATTAAGAAAATATCTGTTAAAGAGAAGGATAATTCAAATGTAGTAAAATGTTAGGAGAATCAGGGTGAAGGGTATCTAGGTATTCTGTGCATTAACCTTCAACTCTTCTGTAAGTCTAAACCTTTATCGTTTTTAGATGTGAGTTTATCTTTCCTTCATTTTTTCATGCATTGGTCCATTCAACAAATGGTTATTGAGTACTTACAACGTGCTAAACTCTGTGTAACATGAGTAAACACAGACCATGGTTCCTTCCCCTGGTAAAATTTAGAATCATCAGTTAATATTATTTCTTTTTTAAATTAACAGCTAAGTATTATCATAGAAAATTTGGAAAATGCAGAAAAGTGGAAAAGTAAGCAAGTCATCTCTTTACCACTTGGAAAAAATTATTTATTTCCAATGTTCTACTTTATATTTCTTTTACAAAATTGAATCTGTAGAGTTTTATATACTGTTTTTTCCCTCTTAGATTGTTATTTATTTTCCCCATGACTCAGAGTTTCAAAATATAATTCTAATAATAGCATATTAGTTTATCATATGAATGTGCCTTATTTTATCTAACTAATTCCTATTGGACATTCGAGTGTTCTCTGCTTTGCTTTTTGTTGTTATTGGTTATTAACATAGCCAAACCTGTTTTTGTATTTTATCCATGAATACTATTTCTTTCACAAATAATCTTTATGGCTTTACCAACTTTCCTAGTTGGTTGCTATTAGTCAATTATTTAACCCTGTGTATTATGTATTTTTTAACAGTGCTCTTGGTTCTTCCTGAAGCTCTATGATTTATTGGATGTGTATACTGATATTGAAATGCAATTCAAAGATAAACAAAAACATGCTTTATTTGTCTTTTAGAAACCCCCTGGGTTATTAAATTATATATAAAAAAATGTATTTACTTCTTTGTTGGATCCATTCTTAGAAAACAATTTTTAATGGATAATTTTCTTGGGGAAAACCCTTCTTGAAGATGTTTGTGCTAGGTACCCCTCCCCCACCCCTTGAGTGGGTGGTACAGGAATTGTTTGGGGTTCATGAGCTCAGCAGACCTACTGGTGGGGGCATCTTGTGTGAATTTTTAAAAGTTTCATAGTTACAGAAGCGCTCTTGTTCCTATCTCATTTGAAATATTTTATAATGAATTGTCCTGTAATTTTCTCAAACTATCTTCTAAGCATCTTTTTAATTTACTTTATTCTACAAGGACTGTTTTTCAATATATATTTTTATTGTTATTTATATCTTTTACATTTTGTATTCCCCTTGGGTAACCCACCACCAATTCACCCGTGATCCATCTCCGTGGTCCCTTGTGTCTCCAAGGACATTTTTGTGCAATAAGCACATAAGTTATATTCATTCATAATAAAAGTTACTTTTGAAACCCATTTTATGGCACTTGCCACTTTGTTTTATCATGTTTCTTTTATTTTTATCATGTTTCTTTTATTTCCATTAGGACTTGAATGGGCCCCTTGTATTTCTGTTTTTAGCATAATATATGCTCAATAAATTCTCAAATGAGGTTTTTCCCTTGTTTTACAGGTAAGGCAGTTGAAGCTGAATGGTTTAGCTGAGGTTGAACAATGTACACAGCTTATTAGAGTGACAGAACCAGACTCTGAACCATGGGTTTCTTACTTCATGTCTGAATTCCCAGTCTTCCCACTATTTTAATGCCACCTTAGCTTGGTTCTAAAGCCACCATCTTCCAGTGGCCCAGAAGCCCTGGCTCCTCAGGGCTTTCTCCGTCCTGTGGAGCAGCAGCCTCTGTTGACTCGCCTGCTTTTCCAGGCCACCTTCTCTTCATGAGCACTGGAGCCATCTTTTGAAAACTTGTTACATCTGTGCTGTAAACACTTAGCTGTTCTGTATCCATCCACAAAGCAAAATCCAGATTCCTTCCTTGTAAGAACCTGCCCCCTTCCTAGCCTCTCTGCCTTCCCCCTGCTGGGTATGACTAAGTAGAACCCCTTGCAGATGCCTGACTGCCCTTTGTGCCCCCTGACTGTGTATGCACACCCCACCCCTTTGTCTTTGTCTCCTGAGTATCTAGGTGCGGCCCAGGCCTACTTCCTTCATGCTCTCCTTTCTCAGTGACTTCATCATTTGGGCTTTGTTATTCTACATGTGCCTGCACATGGCTCGTGAGGACATTTGTCAGCAACATAGATTTTTATGTGTCTGTCTGTAGTCTGTGGTAGGAGACTATAAGCTCCTCGAGGGCAGGTACTGTGCCTGTCTACTTGCCATCTTTTTCCCCAGTTTTTGAGCACTTGCTAAATGTCAAATGCTCTGAGATGAGATGATGGATGTTAATAGTCTAGAGAGGAGTAAAATGTAGCTCTTGCCCTTGGGAAATTCATGGCTTTGCAGGGAAGGAAGAGGGGGATATGAATACTAATTCATGGTGATACGCAGATCAGTAGACGTATAAGTTAGTCATAGAATGAATGATTCCTAAACTCTGCTTGAGAATATCAGGGGACCTTGCTCTTGTCCCAGTGTAGGCTTATAAAGAATGTAAGTCCTTTTCCTCTTCTATGTCCCTGGTACCTGAGATGGCACTTTTGCCACACACATGGTGGGTGTGTGATTTATGGATTAACCCTTTGCACTCGAGCGGCGCCACTCCGGCGCCCGGCGGTGTAATGCGTCCACTAGAGCGGCGCTGCTGTGGCCCCCGACGGTTTAATGCGTCCACTCAAGTGGTGCCGCTAGGGCGCCCGAGCGGTTTGGAAGTCAATATGTTTATTTCCGACGTGTGATAAGATATTCTTGTCACAATTACTTTCATGGACCAGGCTTGGCCTGCATCCTTAGCCAATTCTTAGCTTAGATTAGTGAATCTCAGTTTAGCATTGTGATACCTGTCCTGACAAACCGAGGCTGCATCTTGGGGATTGTTTTACTAAATATCACACAAAAAACTAATTACAGAGTGTAATATTTAACATATTTTGTTGTATTCAATGTAAAAATAAATAAATTGGTGAAATTTTATTATTTGTATACGATTGTTTGAGAATAACATGATTTCAAAGTACCTGTAAAATGCTTCCCTAATGTAGCTGAAATCGTCTCGAGTGGCTGGTAGCCCACGCGAAAAAAGCCTCGAGTGCAAAGGGTTAAAGGGAGGATTGAGAGGAAGGGTGATGCCATTAAGGAAAGACTTCATGACACTGAGTCCCAGAGAAAGCCCAAGAATAGTTAGAATTTGAGAAATGAATCTATGAGAAATCTGTTGACTGGGGGAAAGATAATGAAGAGGAGGAAGGCTAATGAAAATTAGTCAGTTTTTTTTGCTTCCAAAGTCTTACATGGGTCCCAGGGAAGGCAAGTGTGAGCATACCTTCCATTTGAGGGTTAACAAACTTCATCTATAACAAGTGAACAGAAAATGCCTGGGCAGGAGCTTCACCAGTTACAATCCCTGACAAAAAAATCTGTAAAATTTATTCCAAGACCAATTTTGTGTAACTTGATACTCCATTTTTCCATATATTGGGCCCCTCTCCCCACTATGGGGACAAGGTCTTCTATTTCTCCTCCTTCTCCTAGTCAGCTAACTCTGGCCATAACAGGGGAGGGCATATGGCTTATGGGTTTCTGCTCTCTTTGCCTCCCTCCACAGGCAGATAACAAGGGCTGAATGATTTATGTTTGACCTTTCAGATGAGCCAGATGGAAGGCCGTGCAGACTGTGTGGCTCTTGAATACTGTTTTTCTGCTGGTTGGGAAGATGTGTTCTTGTGAGCCACACTTCTACACACAAGCTGACTAAGGCTCCCTCCTGCAGGAGTGGCGAGTGTGGTGCACGCTGTCCTCTCTGCCTGATCCTCACTCAGCTTTTCTCCTGCAGTCGGGGTCTGTGTAGAACTTTTGTTCACAGTATTTCAGGTGGTGGGAGTAGGGTGAATTATGGAACCTGTTTCAGTGCCAGATTGAACTTAGAAGGTAAAACCCCCCAAATCTTCTGTATAGTGTATTAAGTTTGTTTTGCACAAGTTTCAATTTATAATCTTTGATTTAGCCTAGATTTGGGGATCTGTTTATCTGACTCAAAGATATCAAAGCTTGTTCCTAAAGACCCTAACATGTTTGCTTAAGACTTTGGCACCTAAGCTCCTATCTTAGACACGTATTGAATGAATTTCATTTTTAGTCTGTGAAACTGACTTTTTTACCATGTTATTTTCCTTGTATTATCAACTGAGTTTCACAGTTGGTCATTGATGCATTTTTATTTTTGTTTTCATTGCTGCCGTCTTTTTCTATAATTCATCACCAGAGAGATGGATGACTTCTTTGATACTAGTTCCTTCAACCCCATAGAGTTCCTTGTTTTTTCAATCGCAGGTGTCCACTCCTCAGTTGGACATTGGGGGATCTCAGCACCCCACCTCACTTGTCCATCTGTTCTTTCATACTCACATTCCTGGAATGCTGCCTTCTAAGTGGAAGCTCCACATCCTTCATAAAACTCTAGCAACCTGGAAAGGAGAAGAAAAAGTGGAGCTGGGTTTTTCCCTCCAAATTGTTAATTAGGTAGGAGGGTGAGGGAGTAAGTTTTCTACTGAAATCCTGCAATATTTTAGTTTCAACTTTCTGATTATCTAGGTATTTATTTAGGTATTATGTAGGTAGAAAACAATTTTTTTTTAAAGATTTATTTTTTATTTATACATACAAGCTGGGGTACAGGCCAGAGGTGTGGGGCGGCGAGAGGGTTCACCAGAGACAGAACGGGTAGCAGAACAGGCAGATCAGAAGTACACTGCTGAGGGGAGCAGCGGGCGAGGCAGGAGAGGTCTGCCGCACCATGTGGGATTCTCCCCGGCCAGGCGTGGAACTCGTGTCACCGCTGCCGACAGCGCCACAGCGCAGTGCTTAACCGCTGCGCCACCGGGGAGGCCCGGTAGAAAACAATTTAATGACAAAGAACAATTCACCCATAATCTCAACATTATTTTCATTTTTCTATAGATGGCCCAATGAAACACATAAAATAAACAAGTGCATATATAGTCTCCTGTTGCACACCTATTTGTCTCATTTGTCTTATTTTTTAGCTTTAATTGAACATATGAAGACATTTGAACATTATTTGGACATTTGAAGAGCTGACATATGTCTTACCAATCATTTGTATCCTCAGGTCCCAAGCACAGGCCTCACTACACAAAAGAAATTGTATCAATTACTGATTAATATTTTTAGGGGTTTGCAAGTTTTCCCTTTTTAATCTGTAGCCAATAGGTTCCAATTGTTTTCTGATCTCAAGAATGTATATTTTAGTTTGCTATTTTTCTTTTCAAGCTTTGACTTTTTGGCTCAGAACTGAAGATCATCTTTCTTGTTTATCAGGTTTTCTCAAATCTTAATTTCAGCTTTTCTCAAATCTTAATTTTCCCACATTTAGGAGGAAAAATGTCCTGGAGCCTTCTAAAGATAGGTTCTATGTCTTTTATCTCCCTGACTCTTCAAGAATGGTACCTAAAATGTAGTATTTGCATAGTAAATATTTTTGTTACATTAATGAAAGTGAGTCGTTTCTAATATGTCTTTCTTTTATTAAGTTATAAAAATAGTTTCCTTAAAAAAGCTCTTATAGAGCTTTTGTTTGTTTCTTCAACCTATCTTAGTGCATTATTTTCAAGAGACTTAGACTTTAGGACATTGTCACCCAGAATTTGTGGCATGGTTGTGTTTTGAAATATGATCCTATAAGAGATACAATCATCATTTGTCAGAAAGCTACATACATTTAAGTAAAATAATAAATTGATTACATGGATAGGGGGTCCCCGACATTGCCCTTACTTTCAATAATTTGCAAGGAGACATAGGGGGTTTTCAAGGAAAAAAACTGTAAACTTCCCAGGGCCCTTACCCAGTCCAGCCACACAGGTGGATGTGCTTAATTCCCTTGGCAATGAGTTGTGATTACACATGTGGAATGGTACCAACTGGGGAAGCTCATTAGTGACTTAATGACCAGGATTTTTATTGGAGGTTGCCTGGGTAGGACCCCCTGTCTTGCACATACTCAAATTCTAGAAGCCTTGAAGGAAAGCAGGTATTCAGCATAAAACATACTGTGAGTACAAACAGTGCAGACACAGTGAGTTGCTCTTATTGGTTCCAGGAATGGAGGGAACCCTCCCAAATCCACATTCCCAGATTTCAGCCAAGGGCAGCCTTGTAAGCAGGCTTTCTACAGCTTCTAGGTCTGCCTGTTAACTCTTATGCACATGTCATATATTCTTAGATCATTTCAAGTCAAGAATTAGACTTTTATAAATCAGATTTTATGTTATAAATTGTCTGAAATTTAAAAATTAAAAATTCCTGCTGTTCAAAAAAGCCTGAAGTCTGGGACATGTTTCCTTCCATTGGTGCATTGGGGTCAGAATTTTGGTGCCATGTCAGTAATGGTGCTGAGTGGATAAGCTGTCTTCTGTAGTTATAAGAAAATTGTTTTACAGAAAATACCGCACAGAAGACCCTTTTCTCAAAGTGGGGATGATGCATTCAGATAAGCACAGATGAATTCAATCCCCCACTTCCTTTCCTTGTCAGAAGATAGAATTTTCCATGGGAGGGAAGGTTGAAGCATGTCTAGGGGCCAGTGGGTGCTCAGAGAGCAGTGAATTTTATGTACTATGTCTCATGTCCCTTTTGAGTATATAGTCTCAAGAAGGTTCTTTTAAGAAAAATTGGCCTTCTGTGCTTTCAGACTGCTAGCCACAATGTAAACCAGTGGTACTACCATAAAACATTTAAAAAACAAAAAAGAAAAATTGCCTGAATGGGAAATAATATAAGTGGCTTTAAAGATAAGATTTTTTTAAACATTTATTTATTTATGCATACAAGCTTGGGTGTAGGCCAGAGGTGTGGGGTGGTGAGAGGGTTCACCAGAGGCAGAGTAGGGCGCAGAACAGGCAGATCGACTGAAGTACACTGCTGAGGGGAGCAGCGGGCAAGGCAGGAGAGGTCTGCTGCGCCATGTGGGAATCTTCCTGAGTGGGTATCGGTGCTACAGTGGCTCTGGATTGCTCCAGAGTGCTGTGCTTAACCCCATTGCGCCTCCAGGGAGGCCTCTGAAGATAAGATTTTCTTTCTTTTTTTTTTTTATAATATATATTTTTATTGTTATTTATGTCTTTTACATTTTGCATTCCCCTTGGGTAGCCCACCACCAATTCACCCGTGGTCCATCTCCATGGTCCCTTGTGTTCTTTTCTATTCCATTTTGTGCCCTTTCCCTTCCCTCCCTCAGGCTCCCTCCTCCC
>PVIJ01008589.1:0-73076 GCA_004024925.1 Scalopus aquaticus
GCACAAAATGGAATAGAAAAGAACACAAGGGACCATGGAGATGGATCACGGGTGAATTGGTGGTGGGCTACCCAAGGGGAATACAAAATGTAAAAGACGTAAATAACAATAAAAACATATATTAAAAAAAATAAAAATAAATAAATAGTTAGTCAAAATCAACAAAAATAAACCACTCCGCAAAGGAATGTGCCTCCTGAAGAGAAGACTCTACCAGTGCAATCTCTGCACTGGCACGGGGCAGCAGTCCTGGCCCACCTGTGACTATGCAGGTGCTTTTTTTCCCCAGCTCTGTCCCTCTGCAGGGCAGAGGCCTTCCTGCCTGCCTGTGACCTGCACCATGCTGGGTCTTCTCTTCACTGTCCTCCCTCAGCCGAGGCAGCTCTGCTCAGGGTTGTCCGCCTGTCCGCAAGCATGCGGCCTCTCTCTTAGCAAACCCGTCCCTTTTTGGGCAGCTTTCTGTCCGCTTGTGTCTGCGCAAGTGTCCTTCACTCGTCTCTCCTTTTTATTATAAACCTGCCCTTTTGAATGACTAATGTCTGCCTCATGGGGAAACTCATCGGAGAAACTTGCCAGTGCCACTGAAAGGGAAGCTCTGGCGAAACTTTTCCCAGAGTGAACCTAAGGACCCCACTTCTTTGAACACAACACATCTCCAAAAAATGACTTCAGTTTTGCCAAAAAATATAATATGTCAAAAAAATAATACTTTGGACACCTCTGGTATGTTTCTATATGTTTCTAGAGAAATCACAATCTTGTGCATATACCACACTGTCTCTCTTTTAAAGGACATTCTATATTCCATGATGATGAGAACAAGGTCGGTGTCCCTTCCAAAGCCTCCAGGAGGGAGCCATGTTAGCCCTTTCAGATGGCATCACACCCAGCTTGCTCACCACCTTCAAGAGAGCCGCTCCCCCATGCGGGTGGGGGGCAATGAGCAAGTCCCCTCACCACCAGAGCCTGCCTGGCCTGCTCCCCACCACATGATTTCCATAAAACTGCTTCATGGGTAAATCAAATAAAATCCTTCCCTGGCAGAATAGAAACTGTGAAAAAACTGGAAGAATGAATGAAAATCCACCTATCATGTAAATCCAACAGGACAAGATAAAGAAGTCAGTTAACAAGACTGCAGTGCAAGAAATGAGATTCAGGGCATCTCTGTGGTGCATTCTGGCTATTCAGTAAAGAAGAAAAAAAGCAATTCTAACTCAAAAGAGGGGAAAAAAAGAGTTACATGGGGTCTGTGCCCAAAGGATGCTTCTAGGTAAGGAGTATCTCAGAAGATTATTAGGTCCATCAGTACTGGTGAAGCACTAAACAGGTGAGGTCAGCGACAGTGCACGGTCTCCAGAGTGTGTGCGTGTGCGTGTGCGTGTGCGTGTGCGTGTGCGTGTGTGTGTGTGTAAAAAGAAGCTCCCGCAGCTCTGACTCACACTATGCAGACACAGCACCACATGTAGGTCCAACAAGGCCATCAGTGACTGGACTGTGCCTCAGTTCATATACACAGAAGTTTAGCTGCTACTTTTCAATGCCATTTAAAGGGTCTTTGTTCTTTCACTAGTTAGCTGATTTATTTAACTCTGACTATCTGGGTTACATTGGTGTCTGCAGGTTATGCTCATTAAATGCCCACCTATGATGGACCTTCTTTCACCTTACAACTGCCCCCTTACCCCAAACAATTACACATCTGCATTTTAAATCACCTTCCCTGTTCAAAGTTCTCAAAGAGTTTTGAGCAAGGATAAATGAGAGCAAGGATAATGGATGAATGAATGAAAGAATAAAACAATAAGACTACTGTTTGTAGACAGTAATGGAAGCAGTTATGAGATAACCTCAGGAAACCTCAAAAGGTCTATTAATGTTTCATGGATTACTGAATTACCACAATGAGGAAAATGATGCATTTTTTTATGACAAGACTCCTCTGACCAAAATTTAACCAAGTATTAGCTAAGCTTGAAAAACTGGAGGCATTACATGAAAAGAACTATGTTAAACATTCCTCCCTAAATTCACTCATTCTATCCTCCCTACCTATGAGGCAGCAGTGCTGTTATCATCCCCACTTTGTAGCTGGTACTACTGCCATTTAGATCCTGAATGACTTAAAGTCACAATGTGTTGTGACAGTTAGGATGCACCGCAAGGCTATCTGGCTGGCATGATCTCATGCAAAGCAACTCAAGGGGATGGGATTCTTGGAAAGGTTTAAATTACAAAACTCAATGCGTGGTAAAATGACATGACTTGAAAATGAGACAATGCATTTGTCCTAAACATAATAAGGATGTGGTTTCTTCAAAGACATAATTTTAAGAGACCTTGCATAGAAAGTAGAAGCCTAGAGAAGTAAGGTACCTATCAAAGCCTTCCTTTAATAATCCATAATTTTTAGTACTATTTGCTACAAAATGGTAAAAGGGAAGAAAATACTAGGAGACCAAGAATGGTCTCAGGCCACAAAAGCTGAGATTACTAGGGGGCAGAGGGAGTTTGGAGTGTGATTGTCAAGCTGTCATTTATTTCTTAAGTGGGACAAACCGAAATAAATTTTGGAACTACAAAAATCCAAGGCAAGTAGATAGGTTTTACTAAGCTTCCAAATACACTTGTCTTCCTACTTACTGAACTAGTAGTAAAGTGCAAGGAAGTGTGACCAACTGACTTCTACATCAGTCAAACAGTAGAGAAGTATTACACTGTTTCTAATGAATTAATTTCTAATTAATATTAATTCCTCTTCCTAGGGAATAAAAAAGCATTAGAGCCCCTTCCTCCAAAGCTAACTGAAGATTTTTGGGGCCAAAGGGTCAACAGGATGAAGTAGCAAGCAGTCCTCTACAAGTTCCTAAAACACAGTAGGAGATGGGAACTGTGACCTCCCCACTGGGGCAAATGTATAAGAGAGAAAAAGTCTGAGCGTTTCCCACCCTCAGCTCCTTGGAATCCACACTGCGAGAAGCGGTAAGGCTGGAGTTCATGTGCAGCTGGGCAATTCCTCCTGCTAAAAGCCCCTGCACCTCAATGGGAGCCCTGTCTTTGGGGCCATACTGGTTGGGTGGAGGGGTTAAGAACGGTGTCGATTATGTCCACAGAGGGAGGAATTCCTATCTCAGAATAGTACTATTGTTAGGTTGTACTCAGTTCACCCGTATGAATTTAATAGTGTCCAGTTCCCTATTAATTTTCTTTAGTGACTGTATAAACCCAGAGGGGAAAAAAAAAGAAGCCACCAGGCATGAAATTCAAAGCAAATGCAGCCATGCATGGCTCAGCAGCGGGTTCATTTGATATGTAAGGGTACACGCCCACCCACAACTGCCACATTAGTGAAACTTAAGTGGATGTGTTTGGAATGGAGTGGCAGACTTCACCAGGCACCTTCCCTGAGGTCCGCCCTACCATATGGTTCGCTCCACACTTTCCTCTCTTCATCTTTTAATCTTTAAAATTAAGTGCTGCTCCAGTGATGTGGCCAACAATTTCTTTTGAGACCAGAGTTCTTACACATTTATTTCTGAATACTTGGGGCTGATGCACACTATGTGACAGGTACTGTTCACCTTTTATGGGGATGTGTTATTACCCCATTTTATAGCTGACTCATAGAGACATAAAGAAGTTCCAGGACTTGGCCCAACACTGAGGTGGGAGATAAAGTTAGGAGCCTCACTTTACAACGGCCTGGGTTCTTTGCCTGAAATTAAGTTTACACTCACCAGTCACAGGCTGGACACTTCTCCCCACAGGTAAAGAGATAAGTCCCCAGCCAACACCATGAAGCCAGAGGACCATTACACAAATTCTACAAGAATCCTTTCTTTTTAAAATTCATTTAGCAGATATTATTCTTCAGTTAAGACTAATAACAAAGCTTATCATTTGAGAAGAGTAAGAATCTGCATAGAGTTGGTAAGGCAGCAGTTAAATAGTGAACTTGAAGATTCTCATAGAAAGAAGGTCTTTGAGAGAACTAGAGCTGCTGTGGATCCTACAGAGGAATTTCTTTATGGGCACAGCATGGGTGAGGGGACAGACACAAAGGCCTGCAAAGTATAAGGACTGGGATTTGGGGGGCAGAAATGGACCTTGGAAAGGGTAGCCTTGAACCACCCTTACACTGGGGATATGGCTTTTTTTGAAAACCTCATCTACTCAGAAGCCAATGAAAACTCTTTCATGGGAATTCCCAATCTTTTCAAAAAGATTAAGCATCTGCCCGTGTTATCAGAAGTCTTGTTGAAGCTAAGATGGGAAGGAGGAATCAAAGAAGGTCTCTTTGGCATATTCTTTATATAAGACACAGAGAGGAAAGAAAATCACAGGCACATAACAGAACCACAAACATCAGCGCCCCTAAAGCATCAGGCCAGAGGGGAGTGAACTGAGACAGTCTTTTCAAACACATTTTGTAATCTACCCCACAAAACCAATTCAGTTCCTCTACAAAGATTTTCTCAAAGACAGATTTCTTTTCTTGGACTTCTTATAGAAAATCCCAAGAAGAAATGAGCTGGGCATAAAGACCTTCTTTAGACAGTTCAGCAGAGATTTGGGAGCCAGAGGACTAAGCATATCCAAAGTCCTTCTCAGTCACCACATCTTAGCATGCAAATTTCAGGGAGATTTCACAAGGGATGTCTTTGTGCATTCCAACAAAGATAGAAAAAAAGAATAAATTTAAAGCTTTGGACTTAGTGTTTTCCCCTAAATCAGGAGGAGGTTTTGGGTTTGGAGAGGAAGACCCCAGAAATGCTATTCCCATTACATTGAAAGTATTAATTATCCACATGACCTATAGCTGTTATGTTGACCTTGACCACCTGGCTGGTAGAGTGTTTGCCAAAATCCTCCACTGTAGAATTATTTGCCCCCCTCTTCCCACACTCACTCCTTTGCAAGTGAGTCACTTCAGCACAGACCACATTCAAGTGCAGAAGGGGGAGGCTGTGATTCAAGCTTTTACAATGTTCTGAATTTTATAAAATTAAAAAAGTATGTAACATAAAGTCAGTATTTGTTTATTAAAATGAACATTCATTAATGTATATGACAGGAGTCACTCTGTAAGTGTACTGCATCTAAGAGCACAAGAATTACATGTCCCTTCATCACTGTGCTTCTATCACGTAGACAGATTTTTCTAGGAATAAAGCAAATGCAGCGATGAACTCTTCCGCCCAGATCATGGTTGGCAAATGTGTGGCATCCCCCGTGCACCACAGCAGATAATGATAATTGACAATGGCTCTTAAAATGCTGATGCAGCTCTATACATAATGACACAGAAGGATGATCAGCCAAAGCAAGCCATAGCAAGAGTAGGTGCCATTTACATAAATTTATTTGCATCAGAAAAAGCCTACAAGGATAACGATGAAAGTTCCGGGTGATTGTCTCTTCTGGATAGGGATGATTTGATTTCTTGTTGTTGTTGCTTCTCTACCTTTTCTTATTTTCCTTTAATGATCCTATAACACCTACAGGCCATTTAAAAATTCGAAACAATATAAAGGGTCTTTCTCATCAATCTGAGTATTCTCCCCCTGCATTCAGAGGATCATATTTTCCCATAATAGCAGCATACTTTTGTTCCCAAAAGGCCCAGATAATAATTCAGCCACTTCATTTCGCCTGTGAGTCACCAAAGATGCCCAGCTTTATCTTTTCCCTAGTTTGACCGATCTTCACTCAAAAAAACTCACTTAGCCTCCTAAGAGCTATTCTTGTCTATGTAACCTTAAGGCACAGAACACTCTTTGAACTCTTGAGGAGCACTCTGGTACACAACTTCTTCAGAAGTACAAGCTGTTACCATCAGGCAAGAAACCCCAGTGTCATTCTGCTGATCCGGCCAATACTGGCTCTGGCCGGCGGAGACAGCCAGGTGGGGAGCAGCCCTTAGTGCCACTGAGGTCCAGGGAGGCAAAGCCTGTGCCTCTGCACTGTGATGGAAACTTTGTCTGGGGCCCTTCTTCACAGCCTGTCTCATACACCGAAAGGTCAGAGAAGAGGAAATCGCAACTTCATGAGGAGTTCCTCTGTTCATGTTCATTGCCAGGGAAGTAAGAAACACTGTGGAACATCCACCACCTGCCACAGCTCACTATCCTTTCAAAAGCTGTTTCAGGGAAGGCCACAGAAGGATTTGCCTGGACAAGTGAGGTTGCTACACAGCTGACTGCGGTAAGCCACTCCCCTGCATATATGCTTTTGCAAAGTTATTAAAAGCTTTCCAATGACTATGTGTCACAGGAATACACCTCGGAATAAAGAACAGTCATTTCATGTTCACTACCCAATAAAGAGTAAACCACGTTATTAAAACTCTTTATTTTAAACCATTCCCAGCTATTGGGCGCCATATGAATCCTTTGAAAATGAAGTTTCACACTGAATAGTGCAGAATAGTGGGGGGAAGGCACTCTAGAAAGTATCAAAAGATCTCTAAAAGCCTGCTTCCAAAGAGAAAAACTGAATGAAGGAAAAAGAGAAAAATGGAGAAGAAAAAAAACTACCTGAAAAAACACCCTCTCTGTGCCACAGAGCCTCTCTTTAAACACAGTGTTCCTGCAACTTGGGATGTGTTTGCAAACAAAAGGCCCAGTGGGTGAAGCCGGGGTATAAGTCTACAGTGCCACACCACAGAAGGCCTGGCATCTGGGACTCTGGGCTGCTGCTGCCTCTGCCGTTAGTGTCCACAAAGAGGCCAGCCTGAGCAGCAGCAGATGTTATTGTGGCCAACTGCATTTATGTCACTGAGGCCCAAAGGGGAAGAGCTAAATATAGGAGAAGCAGGCACAGTTCATGACTGCAGAGCAAAAGGAGGGGCTGGGATTCAGTCTTAGGCTAGCTCCTCTTGGCCACTCCACCCTGGTCTCACATCCCATCAACGGGCACAACACACCTTCCACAGCACAGAGCAACAAAGCGACCGCGGAGATCACTGCCTCACACCTTCCTTTTGTAGGCTCTGCAATGTAGTCTGAAATTCAGCTGTCTGAATTCCACACACAGATCTACAACAAAGCCCAGGACCAGAGAGGGAGCCCCACATTCTTGTCCTGACAAATTGTATGTCTATACCTATGCACAGTTCAGCTCCGGGGCATCTGCTCTCACAATCTTCTTTGGAGCTTTTCTATTTTTATTTCACAGTCAAATCATACACATTTGATGATGTCAATTCCAATGCCCTAGAAAATTCTAAGTAGCAAATTAGGATAAGTGGAGGTTATAAACCTGCACAGACAATTTAACATTATCAGGAAACAAGAGTTAAAGAGTTCAAGAAAAAACTACAAAAAAGCAGTGACAAGAACAGAATCTAGTGCCTAAAAACATTTCACAGAACAAACCCTAAAGACATTAATGGATCAAGTGGTGGCAAACCTTGGTGCAGAAGATATTGGGTGGTTAATCCACATATACTTGAATGTAGACATAACTCTCTACATGTTATGCATGTAAACACATATACACAAACAAAAAATTTTATCTCCATGTATTTTAAAGGGTAAATCACAGACTGTTTACAAAACTCAAGTCAGCATGACTCACTGCTTGAGGATTTCAGGGCAGAATTCTAAGAGACGATTTCACTGCTAGCACTGACAGTTATGGCTTCATCAATTAAAAAAATATATATCTTAATTAGGAAGTGTGTTTCTTCAAGGTCTCCCTTTCCAAAAATAACTAACTTTCACCTAGAGAGCTTCCTTGGGCAGTGTTTTATTATGTGCTGCCCCTACATGAATGGCCGCAAGGGCTATGAGTTGTTTCACAGCGTAGACAAAAAGAAAATCTGAGATTCCTGGAGCTCATTGGCTAGAAGGCTAGAGCTCACACTGGTAATACTGATGCACAGCAGAAGCCAGGAATGAAGCTGGGGACAGGGGCAGCACAGCTCGGAAACCAAGACCTGTTGACAAAATTAATTCAGTTCCATTATGTTATCAGTATGGGAACAGGAAGACAAGTGAAACCACATGACCAGTTTTGCCATGCAAGTGCCTGTTTATTTAGCCCTATTACTTATCCAACATCATAATCATTCCACCGATTTATACAATTTCATAATAACTATGGAAACGGTTTAAATCTGGATTGATGCAAAAATGGAGCAAAATCCAAATTTTTAATTTAGCAATTGCAAATTATGTGGCAAAATCATTCCTGAACCCTACAGTCTATGTGAAAATCAATAAAAAGTGTCCAGGGACTGAAAATGGCTAGAGTGACCCCAAACCACCACAGTAAAGAAAAAACCAGAGTCGAAGGTTACAAGTAAGCATTCTGAAAATAAAAATCCAAATAAATAAATTCAAAGCACAGTCTGCTCACAGTTATCCACAGAAGTGACAGAATCCTTTAGGGACAGGAGGAGAAGTACCCCGAGACTGATTTTGGCCCCCTCCACTTCCTTAGGTGCTTGAGGACGTGACACTTGGAATAGGTTGAAGGGAAGGCAGATGAAATTGAAGACAGAAAAATACAGTTCCGAAAATTCTGGACCCCTAGGTTTGGAGCAAAGGAGACAAGCTGTCTCCCGTAAGGATGCAGTGAAAGGGACCCTGAGTGTTGTCACTTGGCATGTGTTACTGTCATGTGTGTGGAACCTTTCTCTGTAGGTCTCCAAGCAGAGTGAATTCTCAGGCCCCTGGATTAAATGAGGATTTATTTAAAGACTAGGGTTCAATATGTGACTTCTGGTGAAGGTCCCCTTCCAGCCTGAAGACACTAATAAAAGTAAATATAATTTATCTCCCGTATGATTAAAGCATTTCTAAAATCACAACATCAAAGAATTATTTATATCTTAACATTTAAGTCCATTTGTAGCATTGCAAGAAAACTAAATTTGTCTCTCATGTAAATTCTTTCAACCAAGATTCATTTCACACTTCCAGTACCTACAACAATGCAGTAGGAGCTGTGAAGACTGAAAAGATGTAGGCGAAAAGTACAGAAAAGACGAGGCAGGGTGAGTGGAGGGGGTAGCCGCACAGAATTACCCATTGTCAACAAAACAAGAGATTGTCCAGAGGAACGGGAGAGGGAAAGAGTTCATTAGGGAAGACATCTACAAGGGCTAAATCTAAACATGCATGACATCTGTGATGCTCACAAACTGGCAGAGAGAAAGAAAGGCGGCATCTCCGCATTGGGGATTGCAAGTCAGCAAAGGCTGGAAATTGGGGGATTTCTAAAGAAGGGATTAGTCTGGCAGAAACAAGCGTCCACGAGAGAGCACGAGCTGAAGTCCGGGGGACTCTGGCCCTGGACACTGTGACATAAAGTAATCTGCCTTGGAGAAACGAAGCCTGAGACATACATCCACTCTCAGCGCGCCTCCTTACCTTTTCCATAGAAGAATTTGCGGTAATAGTAGGCCCCGAGGTCAATGTGCTCTATGATATAGCGCTTCACTTTCTCCCTGTGAATAGGCTGGTTTTCTCTGGGCACTTCCAAGACGGAGACACCTGCATTTGTGCAGTGAGAGCTGAGTGACGATTCAAAGGAGCAACTTTCCCCCGAGCTGAAAGATGAGGAGTTGGCCCTGGAGAGAGCAATCCTTCTGTCACCTTCCCCCCCAGTCTCATTTCGAAAGTAGGGGCAACTCAAGACAAGGTCATTACTTTTCCCATCACCCTCATCAGCATCCAGGTTCTCTTTAGAGTTGAGATCCTCCTTGCTTCCCAATGGGGACTCACAGGTGCCCGTCTGGCCGGCTGGCATCTGAGTCTGGGAGGCTGCCGAAGCCCCTGTGGTTATATTCTTCCTTTTCCCCACATTAGCCCGTGTAGCCATAGCTTCGTTGATGTTAAACAGAATACTCTGGACATCATAGTGTGCAAAACATCGCTGACAATTCCAAGGGCGAATGCCCCTCTCAAGACGACCTTCTTCCAGATCTGATGTGAACTTGAAAGTTTCATGTTCACTTTTAACTGTTCGCAGCTTTCGGAAGAGGGAGGTTTCCACTGACTCCGACTTTAACCTCCGCTTGAAAGGTTTGTCCCTGTCTCTCCCCATCAGGAGGGCACTGTCCATGTAGTCTAATCCTGAGATGCGGACAAATTCTCCTCTAGAAATCTGTGCTGCCGCGTGGAGGCTGGGGGAGATTGCAGGATCACAGGGGAAAAACTCAGGGAACCCAAACGGGGCCATTGTTTTGTGGTCATAATTCTCAACGCGGTACCCTCTGAGCATAGCAAAGAAGTTTTCACCAGATAAGCCTTGACGGTCTATGGAAGACGTGCTTCCATACTCCCTGTGCAGAGCAGCCCCGGTATTGGGGTTCACTGCATTTTGGTCTAAGACATCTTCAGCATCAATGTCACTGATGGTGACATCACTATTGCTTCTCTGTCTTATGGGGTGAAGACCTCTTTGAGGAGAGTGAACAAAGATGTCTCCAATTGTGTACTTGGCCTCCACAAAGTCCAGGTCCAGTGGCTCCTCCTGCTGCCCATTGTTCTGGTCATTCTGCCCGTTGTGCAGGATGGAGGTGACGCTTTCATAGCTGGTCTGAGACCGGCTTTCCCACAGTGCCTTGCAGCTCAGCTCCTTGGAGCAGTCCTTTTTGGGAGGCCATTCTGACACTCTAGCTCTCACACCCATCTTGGGCACTGCTGGGGTACCATTAGCTGGACCCCCACCCTCACTGGAATTTGAGGCATTTAAAGAAGTGGGGGGCCCCATGTTGCCATTCATGGCTTTAAATTTTCGAGCAAAGTAATCATCAGATTGCATGATTCTGGGAGAGTCCTTGAACTTTGTCGAGGCTCTGCCAAGTTTGTGCTTCTCTTCCTGTGATTGCCTTGGGTCACTCATGTTTATCCAGGCAAGAAGCTCCACGTCTCACAAGAAGACTGATATAAATGTAATTACATCGTTATTTACAATGCTATCTTAAATGCAGAGATAAAGGCTTCTTCTATAGTTGGATTTTCTCTCTTCAACCAAAAGCAAACAACATCGTCAGAGTGTGATTTCTTCAAAACCAATTTGCTTCTCAGTTGTTATAATTTTGTAACCTCCGACCTGTTCAAGAGCATTCCTTAAGACATCCGGTCATCAGCATTACTTCACCTGAATTAAAAGACAGAAAATAGCCATTAACAGTCATGTTCTGTACATTCTACATATGGGGTCTATATCTTTTCTGTCCTCTCCTCTTTCTGCTCATCTCCACTTCCCCCAAATTGTCATGAAGTTTCCTGTCTCCTCATCCTTGTTCATATCGCTCCTCTTCTCTGAATACCCCACCTCCCTAATCCACTTGACTGACTAGAATTTATACCACAGAATCAAGTAGCACCCATCCCAGGAAACTCCCAGTACATCTCCCACCCTTAACGCACATCTGAGCAGAGCCTTTCTGTGTCTCCGCAGCCATCACAACCACATCCACGTCTGTCATAGCTCCTCCCCTTATATTTTTAATTGCTGGTTCACTGATCAGAGTCTTCCACTAGCTCCTCTAAATGAAGAACAATGCCTTCCATGTGGTCATCAACATTATCTATAAATACAGTTCGGGCTTAAGTCAGGTAATCAAATAACATTTCAGTTAGTTATAAGAATAGCTCAAGAGTCAGGTAATCGTTTGCTATGATTCCTTCTTTCAAAATAGGAAGATTCAAATTGTCCAGCAGCCAAAGGTTAAATAGCAGGCAAAAACAAATGAGTTTTCAGAATGCTCTCTTGCAATTGAATAGGAACTCACAGAGATTCGCCTTAAGGTGGGAGAAGTTCTCAAGAATTTTCTGTCTGAACAAGTACATCTTTCTAGCTCATTATGGCACTCACAACCTGACAAATGTGCAGTGAAAAATTAAAGCACAGAGATAATATAAACATCATAATTTCCTTTTGTGGTTGGTAGAAACAATCTAACCAACTCATTAATTACAAATTTTTTATCTTTTGAATTCTTTCCTCAAATAGACAAAAATATTTTCCAGGCATTGTATATTTTCCCAACTCATGGCAGTCTGGGAATCTTAGTTACATGCATAAGAATGAAGGGATGACTTTGCTTCTTCTCAAAATGATGATGATGATAGTAATAAAAGTGTAATACGGCCTATTTCCCTCAGCCTTCACCAAAGCATTAAAAACCCTGCAATTCTGTTCGAAAATTTCAAATTGCAACTGGTTAAGTGAGCAATGTAAGGACTCTTTCCAATGGGTTCTTAATGACTTCAAGATGAACATGTGGATCTCTCAGAATAGCAGATATTTTCTTATGATGAAAGTTTGCTTCCCTCCTACTCTTGCCTCGTTGGAAAAAGTCAGTCAGGGCAGACAACATGCTATCTGTTCCCAGGACAGCTTCATCATTGAGGAAATATAGTATTTTAGGATATGGCAATCAGAGAGGGCACAAGCAGTCAGATGCTCTTATGCACAGAACACACCAGTGTCTGCTCAGAGCTCTCAGAGAGGAAAAGATGACTGCTTCTGAGCTATTTCACTGAGAATTACTGTGTTTAAAGGGTCACAGATAATCTGAATTACAATCAGTTCCTACACTATTTAGACTGTTATCAAACCCTTTCCTGGAAAATGAAAAAAATCACAACTGGACAGGAGAGAAAACAACTTCCTGCATAACAGTCTCTGCTGAAATGGTATTTGATTTATTGTATACTAGGCTTCTACATAATCCATAAATTCTATTGATAATTCTGCTGCTTACAGATCACTCAACAAAATTTGAAGAAGTATTTCTAAGGTTGATACAGAACTAGGTAAATTCTCAATAGGCATCAATTATACTCATTTTCAGTAATATACTACCAATAGACTATCAAGTATTCTATTATAGAAGCATGTCTGACCAGCCCCCAGTTCCAAACTTCTGACTGTACAATTTCTAGAAATATAATCAGGAACTAAGTATTCATCACCTTAAAAAATCATAAAAAGAATAACAAAATGCACCAAAAGAAACCCATAAAAAAAGGAATAAAGATGAAATTTGAAATGGAATATAGCAGACTTAGAGGACCGATCCAAAATTTTTTTTTAAGAGCATGAAGCAGATACTTCTTTTCAAGCACAAAAAAGGGAAAAAATATTATAGAAATTTGGAAATAATAAAGAAGCCATGACCACATATATAGAAGAGATGAAGTAAAAACAAGCACAAAAAATACATAACACATGCAACTCTATGGCACCAAATTTGAAAATATATTTGAAATTAATGATTTCCTAGTCAAACAAATTACCCAAACTGGTCCAAGTCACAAAACCCTTTCTCAATGAAATCTTCTGAGAACATCCCTTCAGTTATAATTTTTCAAGAAAGCAACCACTGATTTTTCCTGTCGAGGACAAAAATGTGTTTATTACAGAAAGTCAGCTAAACATGGAGAGCTGTTAACTCTTTGTAGGACATGTTTTACCCCAAGGCATACCCAAATCCTTATAACAATGGGTTACACTGAACATAATACTCAAAAACTACTCCACTCTGAAAAAAAAGCTTCCACTCCCACTCCGTACCAGCCAAATGAGGTGATTACAGACAGGTCTTCTAACTGTTTAGAAAGAATGTCATATTTCATCTTCTAATCGGCTCAGCAGCAGCATCTATTAGGCGAAAGGCCCATTCCCAAACATGATGAGAAATAGGACGGGCTAAATGGCCAATTCTGTCATCAGTCTCTGTCCTGTTCTGAGTAGAGCAAGGCAGCCGATTGTTTGCAGAACTCCATTTTTCTTTTAGGTGGCTCTGTGCCAGCTTCCTGGGGATCTGGATGGATGCCCATGAGTGGTGGCATTCCAAAACAGGAAGGTAAATGGAAACCCTATAAAATCAAAGACTGGGTCAAAAGGGTCTCCTGCCCAAGTCAGAGAGAAGGCTAGGTAAACCCCAGCTTCCATGCATCATCTTTTTAAGAACAGCTGAGAGTCTGCTCCTGTCCTTTCTCTCTGTGATTCTGAATCATTTCATCATTCGAACAGATTGTAAGAAATCAGTTATGACAGTTTTAAACTGACAAATGCAGAGTTCTCAAACAAAAAGATTATAGTATTTTTCTTCACAAAGGAAAAGTGCTATTTCATGAAACATTAAGGATTAAAATAAAGGGGTTTTCATAAGTGCATATTATGGGAACCATCTTTACCACATGCTTCCTCCTGCCTTAATTCTAACTAATAGTACCTTAAATTTATTGCGCTCCTAAATTCATGGCTAAATGAATGTGATTTAACTTGCTGTGATTTAAAAATACTAAACATCAAAGAAAACAGAAGGTAACATTATTAATTCCCTGATAACTTTAAAGAAAATAGACTACTTTATGCTAAATGAAATAAGTAGACAGAGAAAGACAAATACCACATGATCTCTCTTATACAAGGAATCTGGAAACAAGATTTAATAGATACAGAGAACAGACTGATAATTCCAGATGTTGCGGGGGGGGGGGCACTGAAATGGGTGAAGATAGGCAAGAGTACGAGCTTCTACTGACAAATAATTCTAAAGCTGTAATGACAGCATGTTGAGTATAATTAACACTGAAAAGTTGCTAAGAGAGATTTTAAAAGTTCTTATCACAAGAAAAAAGTTGTAACTGTTAGGTAATAGACGGTAACTAGACCTGTGATCCTTTCATAATATATGCAAATATGAAATCATTATATAGACTTCTGAAACTGACATAATGTCAATTCGATCTCAAAAAAGAAAAAAGTAAAAATGCCATTCACCAGGAAGATTTTTTTAATTAATTTAAAAAAGAGAATAAATTACAAATAATCTGAGAGGGCCCTAATCAGCATGCTCTCCAGCCAAATCCTCTGTCTTAAGACACTGACAGGGCCTCCCTGGTGGCACAGCACTTGAGCGCTGCGCTGTGGAGCTGTCCGCAGCAGCGATGCGAGTTCGACGCCCAGCGGGGGAGAATCCCACATGGTGTGGTAGACCTCTCCTGCCTCGCCCGCTACTCCCCTCAGCAGTGTATTTCTGATCTGCCTGTTCTGCTCCCACTCTGTCTCTGGTAAACCCTCTTACCGCCCCATGCCTCTGGCCTGTACCCCACCTTGTATGTATGAATAAATAAATCTTAAAAAAAAAAAAAGACACTGACCACTAGCCAAGAGGGTGAAGAAGTAGGATTCATTTTTAAATGATCATTAATTAAAATGGATCTCTAGTGTGTTTCTACAATTTTTTTCCATTCTTTAATTTCATTTTTAATGTCAAAGACATCCCCCCTCCCCATCATTTCCAATTATTATTACATGTCATCCAATTCTATGATTTTTGTCCCCTTGGTAAAAATTGAAAATTGTCTCCAGCACTCTGTGGACACTAAAAAATGACATGAGAACCTGTGTGACCTCACAGGTAGCAGGGCATCTTGAGTGGAAAAGGGCTAGGGGAAGTAGAAACTGACAACTCAAAGAGAAATGAAAGAATTGACAGTTCGAAAGAATATTCTGTTCTCATGTTAACAGTCCTGGTAATAATTTTTAAAGGCTAGAACAAAAATGGAGAAAATATGATATTTAAGCATAATTGTCTTTGAATAGGATGTATTTCAAAGTTTTCCATGAGATATCAGTGAGTCTTTAAGACCAATATTATAGTCGTAATTGAGCCACTTATCAGGATTGCAGCTGCAGCAAACGGATTGAAAACCACAAAATGCACAAATTAGGAGCTTCATTCAAGGAAAAAAAATGGTTAAAATGATATGACTGATGTATAATAAAAGTCTAATAACCATAAAAATGCTTATTTTTCATACTCACATAACATCAGTTCTAATACTAACATGCATAATTGGGTAGGGAATAAAAAGAGGAACCAACTGTCCTCACTTGGACCCTCTCTGTGGCCAGGAAGACCACAAAGAGCAGAGGTGTGCTCACACTCCAGCTCTGACGGCAGTCACCTTCACATCACCAAGTTCAGGTACACTCAGCCCGGCATGAGGTGAAGTTAGGACTAAATAGCCGTCGAGCAATCCATTAACTCAAATGTGTGTGATAGCAGACTGCTAACATCAGGCATATGAAACATCTTGATAAATGGGCTATTATGAAATAATAATGATTATAAATGGATACAGATGGTCAAAAATAAATATATTTTTGACGACTAAGAGTTTGGTAGACCAGAACATGAAAATTATTTCCTAGGTATTTATCTTGAATTAAACATTGGAATGGCACCAAAAGGAAATATCTGGGGACATGAGAACATACATAAGAGCAAAATCCTCCTCTTTGGGGTTTTATTGCATAGGGGTAAACCTAGAATTTGTGAAGAAGAATAACATCTTTTCTTGACGGAATGTTCACACTGATGTTAGACAATTTTTAAAAATAATCTACCTAGTTATTTGGAGGAATTGCTCAAGTGATGTCCCCAGGGAAAACTAATCCCCTTGGTGGAGTTAAGATTTTTTTCATCAGAGTAAAGCAGGGACCTCTAGAAAAAAGTGACTGAAGGATGGGGTCTCCACTGAAACCATGTATCATGACTCTATACTGAATTATGGTCCACGGTGAACAAAAAGTCAAATCAAAGGTCTGTTAAGAGGAGCTCTTGTTTGAGCTTGTAAGTGATACAGCTTAGTTCCATGAGAGGAGGATACTGGCTCATTCTACTCACTGCTTCACTCTCAGTTCCTCAAGTTTTAGCCACTCATGATTAACTTACATCTATGGTTGCAAACCACAGTACCCCAAAGTACTGAGTTGACATATTATCAAAACCCATTTACAGAACCCAGTGATTTTTCAGCTAGTCTCTTTGCTGGCAGATTTCTGGTCTTCTTTAAATGCTGATGCTTCTCAGGGCTATTCTAGGCTGCTTTATCTTTCAATTCTGTACATTTCCTTGTGCAATTCTTGTAGTTTCATTCTTGATGCTGAAATCTGTATCCAACAAGCCCATAGATGTCTCAGATGCAACACTGCCACGCTGAATGATGACAGCTCATGCCCTCATGCCCACACCCTTGGCACACCTGTTTCTTCTGTGGCAGGCTCAGGAGGGGCACCACCATCTACCCATCACCTAAGCCAAACACCTAGTAGTACTCATCCTGCCCCCTTAACCCACCAAAGTCTGCATCCAAGCCCAAGCCCCTCAATTTTGCTTTTGGAATGCTTCTATATCCTCCCCGATCCTGCTATCAACTGCCACTGCCACAGAACCGCTATCTCACTTTTTCTGGATTATCAAGAACCTTTCAACAGTGCTGATTTCCCTCAGAATAAAGTCTTCTAACTTTAAGCAAACACAGGTCACTTCCAATTCCTTTTTATGCCAGAAGCTCTGCACAGTCTGGGCCTCCTGCCCATAGACCCTGGGTGTCCCTCCCTTGATAACAGGTATCATCAGTCACACCTCGGTTCATCTACTGGGTTCTCCAGAGGCCTTCTCAAGTTAACATTGGTTCGCCATTATCTTAATTTGGGCTCCATGGCATCTTGTGCTTTTTTCTTACTATAAACACAACACTATTTTACCAGCCTGTTTACTGGCCACTACCCTCCTCTAAACTCTGTTACAATGGAACTGACATGGTTCTGCCCCTGGGTGCTTAGCACACACCGAGGCTCTACCACAAGTGAGCTGAAACTACAGCAAAACCACTTCTCTCTGAGCTGTGGCTCAAAGGATTAGCTTCAAGATTCAATGAGATTTCGATACAAAGTGCTTATCACCATGTTTCCTGTATTGAAAGTTCTAAGAATATGGCTTGAAAAAATTGATTTATACATGAATGAATATTTATTGATAAACTAACTGACTTAGAGTAATTAATATATAAATAAGATATATGTAACTATCCCCAAGGAGCAGTCATGGTCTCAAAATATAACATGATAACGCTAACTGATTTATGTACAAAGAATAATAAGAACTCAAAAGCAGTAAGTGACTTGCAATAGTTAAGATGATTTTTCAGGAAGCAAAGAGAAGTTTTCTGAAGATGAGGGAAATGCCTGGACATTCTCCAGTCCAGTGCTACTCTCTTCCCAACTACAATTTCAGTTTAAAATTATTTTAGGGACCTCCTTGTTCTATAATGAAATTATTTTGGTGTTCTGGACTTCTGTTGTATCAATCAATCAATCAATCAAACAATCAATCAAACAGGAACCAATTCCTGGCCCAAGGCTGCTTTCACCTCTCCTCTCTATGTCAAAAGCAGGATGAACAAAGAGCCATTTTATTAAATGGAATATTTTGATGATAGAATTTTTTCAAGAAGATAGAAGAACAGCTGTGGGTATTGACTGTCTCCCATTAACTTTTAGATCAGAAAGAGATAAAAAGAGATAGCCCTGCACCTCCTTCCCTCAGGAGGTTATTAGTTAATACATTTTATTCAGCAAGGTGGCCCCTGAGTTACAGATGACACAGTAGGAAATGAGAGATTCCAATGAATAATTTAAGCGGAGGCATTTATGTCATAGGAAAACATAGCAAAAGAAGACAAGAATTTCTATTTAGTGCCACCTGATTTAAACTGTTCTGTTATTTTCATTTAAGAGTCACAGAAAACAATCTATTCTATTATTTAAATAAAAGTTTAAGTGACATTGAATGGCAAAGAAGGGAAACTGAGCATTTTTTTAATAAAAACCCAGAAAAGGGAAGCCTTAGAAAAATATCAGGGATCCTTCTATTGTTTACCTGAAAGAGAAACAATCCTCTCCACTCTTCTCAAACATGCTATTTTTCACTGAAACCATGGTAAAAACTCTTGCAGCATGAAGGATTTGTCTCACCTTGCTCAACAAAACTAAAATCAATCAATTCTATTGAAAACAGAACCAAACATACAAAACAGCTACCTTCAAGTAGGCTTTGTTAAAACATAACAAGTAAACTATAAAAGCCATCAAAACTGAAGATGATCCCTTTCAACTGAGCATAAAGAGCATGGAAAGAAAACCCCAACAATCCATACAATAGTCTAGAGTATTTGATTTAAAAAAAAATAGTAATTTTAGCAGCAAATATACCACAAACTCCATTCATTAATCACACACACTCAGAGCCACCTTCGCAATGTTCTCATGTTTATTTGAACTACAGGATACTGAGTTGGTTGAACAGATTTGTGAGGTTCATTATCTGATAAGAAGATCCTTTTATTACTTTATTAAATAAGTATTCAGTGCCACCAGACCCTGTACTTGGATACTGGGGTGGGGGCATTAAAGATGAATGAGAACTTCCTAATCCTCATGAAGTCTAACTGGCTGAGATATGCACATGCATAGCAAGTAACAGAAAAATGGAGTTAGGAGACTAGGACACCACTTCTTTTTTTCAATATTTATTTTATTTATTTATGCATACAAGAACTAGGGTCAAGGCCAGAGGGGGAAAGAGGAGAGAGGATTCACCAGAGACAGAGTGGGGAGCAGAACAGGCAGATCTCCTGAAGTACATTGCTGAGGGGAGCAGCAGGCAAGACAGGAGAGGTCTGCTGTGCCATATGGGTTAGCTCCCTAGCAGGGGATCCACAGTGCTGAGACTTAACCCCTGCACCACCAGGGAGCCCAAGGGGGACACCTGCGATCCAAGCACCTGTTGCTTGTGCTCTCCATGCTTGAGGGGTCTGGGTCCACACACAACCCCTCCAGAAGACCACCAATAAACCAATGACTAGTGGAGGAGGGGAAACACTCTAAATATCTGATTTAATAGCTACCATGGTATCCAGTTTGAATTCTCTGCCTCTTCTGTCCTAAGAAAACTGTCTGTCCTAAAAATCTGTCCTAAGAAACAACAGGAAATTTCAGGCACAGATACTGAGGTCAGTTAAATGGAGAAAAGAAAAAAACACTGGGGCTTCAAGTTTTTAATTGCATGATCTTACCCATAATTGTCCCAGTTCTCTTGGCTAGCGTAAGGCAAGCTCATTCAGTACTTGAAAATAAAGTTTCCTGAAAACTCAAATTTAGGTGTAATGTTAGAATGAATCCTTAACGAACTTTTTCCCATAATGTATTTCTGTAATAAGGCATTTCCTGCAGGGGGATACATTTTCATTTCACTAGTCACAGAGAATGAATTCCAGTGCACTGAGGTGGAAACTCTTCCTCCACGTAATTTATTTGGAATTTTAAACATATGAACTTAATGCTGACTATGAAAGGAAAGTTAAACCACTTTCAATTACAGCTACATACTAATTAATTTGACTTGATTATTTTTTAAAGTTGATTAACGCCGAAGATCTTCACTTGAAGGAAACAAAAGTGTGGCGACCTCATATGTTCTATAATAATTCATCAAATAATCAAAACAAAAAAACACACTAAGAACTCTATTTATAAAGATTATGGTTACAGTACATCACGACTTTCTTTGAATTTCTAGATTAATGAATAAGAGAGAGATGAAGAAATTGTGGTGTTAAAATCTATCTGTCTTAAGACAGAAAAAGAAGACAAAACAGGGAAAACTGATGTGACCCCAGCAAGTAAGTAAATCATCTGTGTCATCATCAGCTTTGGGTTGACCTAAAGAATTGTTGGATTAATAACGTATCCTCTACTATAAAATATTAATGTCAGCTATATATTTAGTTAGGGATTTACCATTTTCAAAAACATTTTCATGTTCATTCCATCCTAAGAAAACCTCTGAAGAAATGAGACTGCTCTCCCCACTCACTCATTCACATTAAGAACAGGGCATTAGGGCCTCCCCAGTGGCACAATGCGTTAAGCGCAGTGCTGTGGAGCTGTCAGCAATGCGGTTCGAGTTCAATGCCCGGCCCGGGAGATTCCCACATGGCGCGTCAGACCTCTTCTGCCTCACCTGCTGCTCCCCTCAGTAGTGTGTTTTGGTTGATCTGCCTGTTCTGCTCCCCACTCTGCCTCTGATGAACCCTTTCACCGCCCTGCACCTCTGGCCTGCACCCCAGCTTGTATGAATAAATAAATCTTAAAAAAAAACACACACACACAAAAAAACCAGGGCCATGAAGTAAGTTATCTGCCACCATCCAGGGCTGTGAAGCAAGAGAATCAGAACTAGAACCCAGGTTGCTTCGATCTTTCTGGTAGCTCCTCAAATTCATATATGGCCTTTCAAAATTAGAAATACAAAGGAAACGAAGCAAGTTACTGACTTTGTCCAAAAGATGTCAACCTAATCCAAATGTGCTAAGGTCAAGTAAAAAGAAAAATACTAACTCCACTGTTTTGGGGCTTAAGGAATGGTGCTGGGGAGCACAGGTGAGCATACATCTGAGGGAGGAAGGAGGACTTCGAAATGAGGATGCTTTGGGGGCTGTCCTTCCTTCTGGTCAGACAGTGGTCCTGAGCACCGGCAGGGTCACCGGGCATGAAAAGGCTAGGACATCCAAATGCAGCACTTCTGACTTTCTGTGGGGCTCCTCCTTCATATGGTGGGTGGCCCTCTTCTCTGCCCTTCTTAGGAACTGATTGAGGGTTCATATGGATTTGGGTCTTGAAGAAGGAAGAGCCCGTCCAGAGCAGTCTTACCTGAGAGACCTGTGCATAGGCCCAGCTCACCATTAAGTGGTAAATTAATCCCAGGGGGCTCCCACTACTTAACAAATACCACCAAAGGAATCTCAAATACATTTGATTGGCAGAGCTGATTGGACATGATCCCAGCCATCACACCACCAGATGATGACATCCAAACTCCTACACTACCACTCATCATTGCACTTTTACTTCCCAGAAACAGTCTTCCTTCCCTCATGCCAAAGAGCACAGTCTAGTATTTTTAGTCTTAATCACAATCATGATATTAGATCTCAAGGGGCAGGTAAAACTATTCCAACAACCTCACCTTATAAACTCAGAAATTAAATGATTTACCGAAGGTCACACGACTATGTGGGGCAAAATGGATTTCCTCACTGGAATTCCAAAGTACTCACTGCTAGTCATCATTCTTGTTTCTTTTTACTTGAATGTAGTATTAATAAAAACGATAAAATGGGTTCACACATATCTCAGTATGGCTGAAAGGAGCTACACTACCCACCACTCTCTCTGCTGTTTCTGCTTATACAATTCCCCTTTCTTATAAAAACCTACCCATTTACACTAGAAGTGACAAAATCAAGTGCATTAAAAAAACACCACAATGACTTTCCTACCCAACTCACTCTTTTATGAAAACACTTTACCTTGAAAGTAACACTTTACCTTTCTGTTCCTTTATTACATCACAGCGTATAGTTCATTCACTCATGCACCCCTCTACCTACTAGGTGACAAGTTAGGTACAGAAGGATGGAGAAGATAAGGCTTTTTTTGCATTTGGAGGAAAACAATAAAAGCTTGCAGATAAAGCACACTTGATGAGTAAGGACTCAGGGGTGCCAGAGTGCAGCTCAGCCAAAAGAACATCCTAGTAAGGATTTCCTGCCGTTGCTCTTGACTCATAGTAGCTAAAATAGTGTCCAGAGTGTGATTTCCCTTCTATAATCTAATTGCTTGGATTCAAGACCTACACATCTGTAAAACTGGAGGGGAACAGGAACATTACTATGAATGGTGAATAAGGAACCCCAATGTACTTTCTCTTTACAAAGAGAACAAAGACTTATAAATGTAACAAAGAACAAAGAGTTGTAAATGTTACTATTTTTCTCATGGGAAAAAAAAAAAAGGTGCTGCCAACTTTGGCCAACAGAAGATAAGAGGTCCATAAGAGACTGCTGAGGGTTGGCCCTGCGCAATGCAGAGCAGAGTGTCACGGGCAACACGAAGCCTCATTTCGCCACCGACCCCGGAGACCTGGGGAGAAGCACTGGTTCCCAGACTTCAGTATGAGTCTCCCAGGTGATTAAAGCAGAACTCCTTCTGACCCTTTTGTCACTAAAGGTGAAGAGACCTGTTTTTCCGGTATTCACTCCGGTTTAACCAGAACTCTCATCGTAGGAAAGAGCTCTTTCCATTTATTCTACCAGCATATACGGCCCCTTTCCTGTTTCAGCTACAGATTTTTTTTCAAGCACAGGTCTGAGTTCCTCTGTAAAAGCAGAGAACAACTACAATACAGCTAATTTAAGACCCTTTCCAAATTTAATTCCATTCCACCAAGACCACCCTGAAAATCTTGTTGTTTCCCAAACACACAAGACCCCTTCCCACTTTGGTGGCTTTCTTCTTGGAGTTCCCTCCCCAGAATGTCTTTTCCATTCCATAATTACAACTCCTCTTTGATATTAAGAACAGACATTGACGTCAGACCTAAGTTCAAATCCTGGCTTAGTCATTTCTTCACTGTTTCCCCTGGGCAAATTTCTTAAACCCCTGGAATCTCCATTTCATCATCTGTAAAAGAGGTTTAATGTATGTGCTCAACAGATACTCTTTCAGGGCCTGCTCTGTACTGTAGGGCTGAGGATACAGTAATGAACAAATTAGATAAGCCCCTGATTTCCTGGATTTTATATTCTGGTAGAAGGCGTAATAGAACAAAGAAGGACAAATAAACACATAACCTGTCAAGGGTAGGTGCCATAAAGGAACGAGATAAAAAAGCTGAAGATGTTTAAGCATGCATGCGGATGCTAAGAGAAGGGTAAGATGGCTAAGGGGAAAACCTGGAGAGAGGCTGAGGGCAGAGCTACACAGACTGAGCCCAGCAGAAAGAGGGACAGGAAAGAGCTGCTATGGGGAAGACAGCAGACTGGGTTCGGTAGCAAGCCGGACTTCCTTGCTCAAAGAACCGCAAAGAGACCGGGAAGTGGGTTAGAAAGGTGTAAGAGCTAGATCATGGAGGGATTTATTGGGGAAGGTTCTGAGCAGAGGGGTGACAAGATCTGACTCGGATTTTAACAGTTAGTTTGTCTGCTGCCATGAGAATAGACTCTAGTGAGCAAAGGAAGGAGGGCAAAAGGAAAGCCAGAGAAGGTGACTGGGGCTTGAACTCCTTGATAGCAGTGAGATGGTGAGAGTGGAGGGCTCTGGATGTGAGAGGACGAGAGAATCTGGATTCCGATGAGAAAGCAGAATTGGCAGTGTCAGCTAAAGATTGGGCTGAGCAGGATGAGAGAACAAGAAAAGTCAAGGATGCCTCCAAGGATGACTTCCTCTATCAGGAAGAAGGAAGGTGACCTTTATTAAGAGGGGAAGACATAGGAGGACTAGGAGTTTTATCACCAAAGACAATGTAGGCAACATGTTTAGTACACTCCTGAACATACTAATAATCTGATCGATACTAATGACTATTTTTGTCGTCATCATCTTCATTTTAGGTCAAACCTTGAATCCACCTAACGGCAAGCTCAGCTATGTATTCAACTCATTTGGACTCCTAACTTCTGACTCACCTTGTATGTTTTGAGCTGGTTTTGGGGGGTGGGGGAGGGGAGGGAGTAGTAGTGAAAATAAATGTAGTTTCCAAAACTGTTTACATACTTCTTGAAGGTAATAAAGCACACTGCATAATACTTGTTTAAATGTCTGGGGAACTGGAATTTATACTTTGAAAAATGATCCTAAGGTTTAGTTGCCATATGACCCAATCTGAACAAATATCCAAACTCATAAGGAAAAAGTAAAAAACAATAGAGAACCCAGACTTCATATCCACATTAAGAACTCAGAGGGATAAGAGTGATGGAACTCCTGTTTTCAATTGTAGAACTGCTATAAAGAACTTAGGGACTAAGGTTCCCAGAGTAGAAAATAGTGGGATGTCGACTCTAGCAAGACCAACTCTGCCTTTCACGGTACACTGCTATAATCTGCCATTAGCTTCGTCCAGGTATGGCCTGTTGGATTTTGAATAGAAGATTCCTGAACTGCCAGAGGGGGATGGGGCAGGGGGCTATACTATATATGGACAGTACTAGGCCTGTTGCCAGAAAATTGGCTGAGAAATGTTCATTAAAAATACAAATTCATAGCTACTCTCTTAGAAATTCTGACTCATGAGATTGGGTGTGGGGCCCCCAGACTGTTTTTAACAAGTTCCTCAGGTGTTTCTGGTGTTGATTCATACTTGAGATCCATGGGGTAGGAAAGCACTTTGGAAAACATAAAATATTACACAAACATATGGTGTAATTAAACCATTAATTCCAAAGCAGTGCTAGTGGTTGTCTTTTTTTAAGTCACCCCCACACCCCCTCCCTTATGGCCCTATAACTACACATCTACTTCTCAGTGCTGGATCCCAGGTGGTCCAGCATTGAGAGGAAAGAGCTTGGCTTCACAGGGAAATGGTCCCTACAAGGGAAATGGCTGGAGTGTAGTCGCCACTGGCCTGAAATTGGAGTTAGAATCTGAGGTGGGGAAACAATAAAAGAATGAGAATAAGATTTGAAATCAGAGTGCTGGGATTCAGACTATAAATGAGAGGTAACAGGTTAAGTATTGTTAAACCACAGAGAACAAAGCTGGTACACAAACAGATGTCCTAGGTAGGCAGAAAGTCACAAAGGGAAAAAGAAGATACCATACACATTCTGCTGGACCCTTGATAAGCAATATTAATATTCATACAGTTAAAGAAGAGCATGAGATACCTATGAGACTCATCTAACTTTGAGCAATGTATCAAGAAGTAGAGCAAGAATCCAATAGCAGGTCTGCCTGACTACAACTAAATCTGTACTCTTTCCATCAAATAAAATATATTAAAAAGTATTAGACTCAAATAAATGGAAAGATATTCCATTTTCATAAATTAGAAGACTTATTGCTAAGATTTCTGTTCTACCCAAAGGGACCGATAAATATGATGCAAGCACAATGGTGTACTTGGAAAAATTGATAACTCAATCCTAAAATTCATGGAACCTAGAATAGATAAATCTTAAAAAAAAATAAAATAAAAGGAACAAAGTTGGAGGTCTCTTACTGTTTCAATTTTAAAACTTACTACAAAGCTAAACAATCAAAATGGTATGGTACTGGTATAAAGACAGCCATATAAATCAATAGACTAGAGTAGGAAGATCAGAAATAAGCCACTATGTATGTGATCAAACAATCTATGAAAAGAGTGCCAAGTCAATTCAAGCAATAAGGAACACTCTACTCAATATATGGAGCTGTGCCAGCAGGGTATCCACATGCAAAAGAATATGGTGTATGTATTACACTAGACACAAAAATTAACTCAAAAGTGATCAAAAATTTAAATGTAAGAGCTAACACTAACACTCATAGAAGAAAATACAGAGCAAAAGCTTCATGACACTGGATAGCGTAACGATTTCTTGGATAGAGTGACAAAAGCAAAAATGCCTAAGGTAAGTTGAACCTTATCAAAATCAAAAATGTTTGTGCATCACAAGACACTATCAAAAGTGTGATGTAAAAAAGGCAATCTGTGGAAAGGGAGACCGTGTTTGTAAATCATATATCGGATGAGGGGAAACTCCAGCAGCACAAAGCATTCCTGCTGACTCTAGATGCCATCCGTAGGCTCAGCTATTACCCCCAGGGAGAGGTCACGCCCTGGTCTCAGGAAGGCAGAGTTCAGGGTGCTGGGTCTTTGAGAAGACTCACCATTCTAGCATTTACATCCACCCACTCAATGAATCCTCCCATTCCATACTCCCCTAATACACAGATACCAGTTTCTTGCAACTTGAAGCACTTTCCCTTCTATTTGAATAGTAATTTAAAAATAAACTAGTTGCCTAGAGTATCTGCTAGCCTTTAACAAATGGAATAAATCAGTTGTAATTGGTAGCTTTATGCTCCCGTCTGAAATGGCAACGCATGCTCATAAATATAATACGCTCTGACAGGATGGAATTACTTCCACTGACAACATCAGGTTTTGATTGCTCAATAATGTGTAAGATACAGTTCCCAATCACCAGATTCCAAGTTGTAAGTTCTGCATCCACAAGCCCAAAGAAAGATAAAAGAAAATTTAATAAATGGCTGAAACATCAAGGAGCTAAGTTCCAAGCCTGCCAGAGAGAATACGCGCAAAGCCTGGGAAACATCCACAACATATGTTTTTTTAAAGCTGTCATAATTTAAAGTCTCTCAAACATCTACTGTTTAATCTAATTTTCCCTCATGAATGTTTGGCTTCAGCTCAAATTGAATCAACATTTCCATTGTAAATCTCTATTTTCACATTTTCCTGGTTTGATTATAAAATGTCTTTAGTTTGGAATGTGACACAAGCAGAAGTCTGAATTTTAATGTTTTTAACTGGCAAAATGGTTTTACTACAAAACCAAAATTGTAGTTTTCTGCAAGTCAAATGTCTAGAAATTAGCTTAAGCGAAGAGAAAAATAAAATTCTGTAGAAAATTCTTCACTACAATTTTCCTCCCAAGTTCTTAAAAAATAGACTTTTCTGTTAGGTTAATATTAATATCTACCCATCTAAAGACCTCTTATTTATTTATTTATTTATTTATTTATTTATTTATTTATTTATTTTAAATTTATTTATTTATGCATACAAGAACTGTAGTATAGGCCAGAGGTGTGGGGGGCGGTGAGAGGGTTCACCAGAGACAGAGTGGGGAGCAGAACAGGCAGATCTACTGAAGTACACTGCTGAGGGGAGCAGCAGGCCAAGCAGGAGAGGTCTGCTGCGCCATGTGGGAAGCTCCCTGGCCGGGGATTGAACTCATTCTGCAGTGGCTGTAGCTAGCTTCATAGTGCTGAGACTTAACCCCTTTCACCACCAGGGAGGCCTTAAAGACCTTATATTTAACTCTGCCTCTTGAATGTGGACATGTACCATGAAACTGTCAAAAAGTGCTGGAGCTGCCCTCGGCCATTGAGCACCACACCCCTGGGGCCTGAGGGGCAGCAGCTCAGCCTCCTGAGCTGGGTGCAGACCACACTGCTTTGCCTGCCAGGAGAAGGAGCAGACTCTTGTCCCAGATGTCCTGAGCGGAGGGGAGGACTAGGGAGGGAACAAAGCAGAGCAGCCATTGTGATGAACCTTTAAAAGGGACTGACGCACACAGGTTTGCATTGTCACTGTGATCACTGCAGAAGGCGTCACCCTGCAGGGTGGGCTGGCAGCGGCCCACACCCCGGGGTCCTGATTGGGGATGGGTGGTGACTTAACCACAGCAACAGAACTTGGAAAGATTTTGCCCTGGAGAATCACAGACCCCAGTGACACATGGTGGGCCTTTCTGCACCCTGCATGGAACAGGTTCCTGTAGCTGAAGTTCTACTTTGCACTATCAGTTAGCAGCTGGACCTTCTCCCTCTCCCTTTATCCTGCTAATTAACCTCTCCCTGCCCTGTTAGTTTAAATAGTTTTGATTTTTGTTGCTGTACACCTTTTTGTTTGCATTTGTGGTGGCAACTGTCCAGACCCAGATCTGGTAAAAGAGGTTCTGATCCAAGAGTTTTTAGATTGTTTGCCTGGTAACAGGTGAATGCCAATCGTTAATTCTTCAAGCACGACCAATAAGGAATATGGTATATCTAGCAGGAAGGAACTCTGCACCATGTCATTATTATATTTCTGTTAGTAAATTACTTTATAATGTGCATAATACATGGTGAAAAGCAACAATCTCCCCAAATTTTATTTGTCATCTTTTATCAGGGCAACTAATTTTATACCTATTAAAATAAGAACAAGGGAGTCATATTCCACATTAAGTCAAAGTTGAAAAAGTTGGGATCTCAAGTGACTTTCTCCTTAGAGGTTAAGTTCTGTAGCTACAGCAGGAGAGAATTCTCTGCCACTCACACTGAGAGTGGCCAAGGCCAAGGGCATGCACACACTGCCTGGGCAGAGCTGCTGAGGAAACACTGGGGAGAAGAGCTCTGCTGCTCAGTCAGAGTCAAAGGCCAGGAAACACAGGTCAAGATTAGAACAATGTTCCCCCTATGCATTGAGTTCAGTAATTATTATAATGTCCTCATGATCTTTACAGATGCCTACTATGTAGCATTTCGACATTTAATTAAGATATTTGAAGCTTATCCATTGCATATTCATTAAAGTCATCCAGAATGACAAAATATTCTGGGTACAATGTTGTCTGTAATAAGTGTCATTAAAGTCAACTGTGACAATCTCCCAGAAAAATTCTCTACCCCATCAGTGATCTAATTTAGATTTAAACTCTCATTAACATTTATTAAATATTAACACCAAAAAAGTCTCCATTGCTTTAAGGTTAGCAGCACAAAGCTCAAATATCCCCCTTTCTAGTATTGGCCAATTACCAGTTAGGCAGCAAAGGGTTGCTGCTGACAGAGGGCTCAGCAGCACACCTTCCAGTGAGGGTGTGAGCAGAAAGAACCCCAGCGTGTTAGGCAGGGGGCGGGGGGACCTAGAAGAATCCTGGAGTGTTTCTAACACAGTTGTAGACTAGAGCAGCCTACCAAGGTCTCAGACCTAAAAATACACATTTCCTTTCTTAAACAGGGCAGAGGGCTGTAACTGATGCTCAGTAAGGGGTCATATCTGTAGAGTGATTCTTCAGTAAAAGAATGCTAAGTGTGCAGCCATATCTGATTCTTTCAAAGCATCTTTCTACACAAGGGCACTCACTGTGTGAGCACTAACTTCTTTCCCAGAAAGCCCACAAGCACTTTCCATTAAAACCTTTTTACCATTGGTACTCAAATAGCAAACTGATTTATCTAATCTTTCTAGTTCCAAGCTATCTGAAAAGAATCACTACAGAGAATGGTCTCATATTAAAGAGCTTTCATTTTGCTAATTTATACTGTGCATAGTCTTACAATCTTCTGTTTACTGTTTTGTTACTACACATACTCCCAAACAGTGCATGCGCACACACACACACACACACACACACACACACACACACACACACACACACACACAAACACATACATTAAATTGAGAAGATAAGAAAAATTATTTTCATATCTTTGTGGCCATAAATAGGTACACAGGTGCTACCTAAATTTGGAGTAGAGAGCTCAAATTCTCCCCACACTTATTGAACTAGAAAGTGATGGTAGGCGGGCTGACTCACCAGTAATAAGAAAAGCAAAGTTTGACCTTGGCGTCTAAATCTGCAAGTGTATATAGTATTTTTTAATGGAGATATAATTGACATGTAACACTGGTTTCAGGGGTACAATATAATGATTCTATATATAATAATTCTAGATATATAATGATTTGTATATATTATAACATGATTACTATAATAAGTTTACTTAAAATAAGTTTACTTAAACTTAAAAGTTTAAGTAAAAAAGTTTACTTAAAAGTTGACTTTTGTAACAAAAATCTTTTCCTTGTGATGAAAACTCATAATATCCCTTTCAGAAGCTTTTGAATACACAATACAGTATTATTAACTATAATCACCACGCTTTATATTATATCCACATAACTTTTATAATTGGACATTTAGACCTTTGCATCACCTTCACCCATAATATAATGTTCTTTTTCCTATTTTTGTTACCAATTCAGATCAGAAGACAAGTATTTCAGAAAAAAAAGACTTTCCTCTACCTTATTTTCAATGCATCCCAAACTGTTTTGATGGCTAATACAGTACAGATTATGTAGATCATGGCACTTCAGGTCTTCTCCATCAAACAAGCAGAAAGTCTGTTTATTTGCATCTTCAATTTGCAGTCTAGCCCTCTTCCAGGTAAACTACAAGTATCACTGTAAGGAACGTAGCTGAATTCCTCAGGCTAATTTGACCAATGCAATCCTATGTCTGAGTCTTATCTAGGGTTCTTGGTGACTAGGTGACTCCTCAGGCAAGGCATTAAAGAGTACATATGAATGAGTCCTTCCCAGTAGTTTCAAGTGTGAAATATCTCAAGACTTATGATCCAATCAAAGATCTGGCCAGAATAGTCTAAAATCACTTAGCTTTAACTTCCTTATTTAATAGAGTGGAATTTAGTTTCCATAAAGTCAAATTGAGCAACGACACCTCAAAATCACTTTTTACAAGGATAGGTGAAGACTTAAAAAGTGATTTCCCCTTCTGCACCTTTTAGGAAAGAACTTTTCTGTGCATTCCGTACACCCACCACAGAGGAGCGCCGGACCCAGTGGTGCTGCCCCTAACGGCAGCAGAAGTATCTCATTCCATTTGTAAATGTGCTGAAAGGACTGAAGCAGTTCTTTGCTCGCTTTGCCACTATCCTGCCCCCTGCCTTCTAGAAGCAAAACCTGGCAGGTCAGGACTGCACCATGGGACTCACTCTCTGACCACCAGGAACTTGCAAACGGCGCTTTTCCATCAGAAGGCCCCAATGACCTTGGCAACCCAAAAGCAGCAAACGTGACCTTGACTCTACTGGTTTCTGTTATTCATTGTATAATTAATGGATTATGAACAGATGAGAAGGCCCAAACAAAAACAGGAGTTCTGTCTCTAATGTGCATCGCACATTTTCAGGCACTTACTGATGGGAGAATCTGCTGCAGCACCCAGAAGCCAAGGCCAAGGACTAATGCAAGCTCTTTGTCCCTGTAAGCTTGGTTTATCAGATTTGGGATCTCTAGGGTGCTCACTTCCAGACAGCAAGAAGGTTTTACTCACATAACCAGATGCCTAGTACCACCTGAATTTACTGGGAAGAATCCACTTTATTCAGTTCAACTGACAACAAAAAGGGGAGCAAGGAACTGAACTTCTTGGCAAAGTTCGTGGGCCTGGTGAGCAGAGTGAGCAGGACCAAGCCCTGAGAGCTTGCGAGCCATACACCTGAAGAGAGGGAATGAACACTTCTCAGGATGGGTCTTCAGCAGTTCCCACCAAACTGCGGAGAAAGCCTCAGGACTCCGGGCATGTAATCCTCGGGCATCTCAAACTGCCTCAAATTCAGAACCTACACTTATACTACTTTGCAGAAACATATTATCCAAACTACCTGTTAATTTTGATCTAAGAGCCAGGTTTATATGGCCTTGACTTTCCCAAGTCTGTTTATTAGTGCCTACATAAACTTGTGGTGGCTTTTTAACTGATAGCGTAAGATGCTCTATCTCAGTTGCCCCCACCTTCCCATCAGTCAGGGTCTGTACAATGTCAAGACATATAAGGTCTTGCTCACTCAGGATCATTATACGATCGATACATATGACAAAGTCACAAGGTAAAATCAAAATCACCAGTGAGGGAAGCTTAGCAATGACATAGCACCTTCAAACTGGAGTTTAACTTCCCTAAGGCTCTTTGCACCTCTTCTTTTGTGCAGCTTCTCCACCTCACAGCCTGCTTCCTGTGCAGCCTGCTCACTCCCTGAGGACAGAACCCAGAGACCGGGAGACAAGGAAGTGGGCTAGGAAATGTAATGTGAGGTCAAAGGCCAGCCAGAGGTGTCCCTGGGAATTTACAAAGGTATGAGTAGGAAGAGGACAGCAAAAAGGGAGGAAAGCAGTTCAAAAGAGATGGTAAGCAATACTGGGGGAAAAAAAAAAACAACAGGAAAATGCAAGAGAAACTAGATGTAGAGAAAATGATGTTAGGCAAATGGGAGGTAATGGGAAAAGGCAGAAGGAGAGAAGAGAAGGAAGAAGGACAGGGATTCGTTTGATGGAGTAATGTGATAAAATCTGAAATATGACCAGAATGTTATTAGCAACTATCATGGCTTTCACCAGGGACCTTGTCACTAGTCTCAAGAACACTCACCACATTAGTCAGATCGGGTTCTGAAGAACTGATCTCTGGGCGTGCCATCTTAGCAAAAATACACTTGAAAACAAGGTGTATAAAATCCTTAACAGGAAGTTCTATGGGTTTCCAGCATTCCACAATCCAGGTGCCAATAAGGAATTCTTTAATAAATATGAAAGAATATGAGTTTTTCTTCCCCTAAAACTTCATCTTTATTGACACTAAACAAGTCCTAAATTATTTTCTTGCCATTATCAGCATTTATGAATTAAATAAGTCAACATAATATAATATCTCCCACACAAAGAGTTCAGTTAAGTTTGGACGTTATTCTCCCATGAAATTTATCTGCTCACTTGATGCTTTTTATTGATATTTTAACCAAAAAAAAAAAAAAGTAAACTGTGGAAGAAAACTCCATTAACACTTTCAGACACTCAGTTTTCAGTTTACAACCACGAACAAGCTCTGTTCAAGAGCATTCTCCATAAAATTAGGGCATAGGTAGGGGACCTGGAGGCAAGGACAGCCTCATCCTACAGATATGAAAAGCAAATAGGCCAGTAAGAGAATGTCATGTTTTCATTTGAACCTTAAATATGCCCCCACATATAAATACAAGTATGTGTGTATACACCACATATGCATATTTTTCAAAATATCTACCCAAACCCATTATATAAATGTAGACATACATGATATAAAAAATGTCCTCTGAATATTTAGCACTTGCCCTTAAGGATGCAATCATTTAATGTTATTATAAATACAAATACTATTGGACTATTATAAATACAAATACTATTGGACGCCCTACCTATGTAACCTGGGGAAGTCTCTCTTAACTATACAGTAATTTCTCTACTGCCTGAAAAGGGCAAATTTCATCTTATAATTACTTAATCTGCAATAAAATCATTAAAGATCTCCAGCATAGAGATATTGCAGTTATCTAATTCAAGCTCCTGCTGACAGCAGAACTGCAGTGTGCCAGGCTTAAAAATACAGGCATTTCATCTATCAGCAATCATTCATTTCCAGCAGATCTAATCATAGTCATTGCACGCAAAGTGTATCTATAAAGAAATCCTTATATATGGTGCATAATTACTTTGTCATAAAGTTCTGAAAAACTCATCTAGCTCTAACCTTAAACACAGTACTGAAATGACCTCCATGAAGCAGGTATCTGATCATCTCCAATCCTTCAGAACCTTCAAAAACCTTGGGTAGGTCCCCAGAATGAAATGCAAATTTCCAGCCTAGTTTTTGGTGCCTCCACAACCTGACTCCAACCCACCTCATTACTCAATGTCCAAGAATCCAGAGACCAAAAGAACAGAGAGATGAAAAAGAAAAAAGTTAGCTCAGGTCTGTTGTAAACAGGCACTGAAAAGGTGTTTGCATTTACATTATCTCATTTAATTTCCATAATAATCCCTTATGATAAGAATGAACATCACTTACAGGGAAAGAAACAGACTTTGATCAGCTAGGGGGAAAAGGTGATAAGATCAGTGACTAGAAAAATCAAGCAAGTACCAGCAGTCTGGGTCCCTCACCTCTTCAGGAAAGCAGCTGAGCTGGAGCTCAGGAGGAATGGCCCATTTCCTGGGCTGGAATACACTCCTCCCTAAGTCTAAGCAAATAGCCTGGGGCACAAACAGAACTGCCTTATATGTACACACTGGCATTTGCACAGGAAGAAGATCAGGATCTACCACCTACAATTCCTTCTGCTATACAGAAACAACTAAATTTTCTAAGATTCTTCAAGACGCAATGTTAAGTATATTTTAGAAATATGTGTTCCAGGACATTTACTCTGAACTAGTAATGTCTCTCTCTATGCAAGAGGAGTTGATCAGCCCTTTGTTTTCCAAAGGAAAGGCCATGGTTATGCAGTTGTGTGACTGGAACAGAGCAACACAGAGAAAACCCCAAGAACCTCCTCTCCTTTCTCCTGAGGTCTATCTAGTAAGCAACAGACAAAAGTCTCATATACAAACCCAAACTACATGATTTACTGAAAGTTTTTGTCATTGTTTTTATGCTACGAAAGAATCAACATTTCAGAATACTGGAACAATGAACACACATTTTCACGTTTTCATAACAAGAGTTGTGGGCATACACATACAGATACACAGACAGGTACCTACCTGCAGGTATTTACATATCCCTCCCCCCCACAAGAAGCCTTCCCTTTTCTAATATAAAAATTAAATTTTTATCATCTTATACCAAGACTAAGCATTGAAGTACTTCCATGTTCTGGGAAATCTTGGGACATAGGAAACATTTTAGGGAATATAATAGCCACAAAGACTTTCTAAAAGAAATGACAGTAATGACTTAAGCCTGTCAAACCTTACATACATAACACTACTTTGGCAAAAGTAGTTAAGAATGTGATGGTGGAAAGTGAGAAGCTGATAAACAAGATCTCAGGGAACTCCCTCCCTACACCCTCAATCACCTATTTTATTATCAAATAAAAGATACCTGGTATCCAGAGTAAGAACACCAAGTCTGCCACAGGAAAAGAAAACTAAGCACCAGAGTGCCTCGAATGTTCTTATGATGTTCTTATCTCAATTTAAACACACACACACACACACACACACACACACACACAACTCCCAAACAAACCCCTCTTTCTCTCAGGCAGGGACTTCATGTATGTGTGCATGTGGACATGAGGCCCACAATACTGAGAACTGAGCTCATCAACTCTTACAGGAGTTATCAGAGTTTACACATTTGTAAACAGGACAAGCCAAGCCACAAGACTGTTTGCTTCTTTTTCATACCTTTCCTTCCTGAGAAAAAATTAGTCAAGTCTGTAGATAGTTCAAGAAGCACCAAAGCAGCCACTACATACTAAGTCACAGCATTTCTATTTGCAATGAAGTGCTAATTACAAGACTGATAGCAACTTTTAAGCCTGATGGTTTTGTCTAGAGTCTTCAGCATTTCATTAAATATAAAACAGTCACCAAGTCCCCTGTATATAACATTGAAGGGATTCAACACAACTTCATAAGCACTTATATTTGATCCACACAGTACACCTGACCACTATCTGTTTTCAAGCTTCTTATAATCCACATTTCTTACTTGCTTTTGGTATACAACTTGAAATTTTAAATTAAGGCACTTTACTCAAATATCTAATAGGCTCTGTGTGGGAGATAAGTGCCCTAGAAGAACCCTAATTCACTTCAATTTTTAACAAAAAAAAAACCTAGTAATCTTAAAAAATGGAAAAAGAAAGAAAAGTAATCATACATAATACTTTCACCCTTCCAGAAGCTACGATTTCTGCCAATTTCTCCTAACTTGTCCTTAAATTGTTTTCCCCGCTTAAAAAAAAAAAAAAATGAGGGCCTTCCTGGTGGCGCAGCAGTTGAGCGCTGCGCTGTGGAGCTGTCCACAGCAGCGATGTGAGTTCGATGCCGGGCCGGAGAGAATCCCACATGGTGCGGCAGACCTCTCCTGCCTCGCCCGCTGCTCCCCTCAGCAGTGTATTTCTGATCTGCCTGTTCTGTTCCCCACTCTGTCTCTGGTGAATCCTCTCGCCGCCCCACGCGTCTGGCCTGTACCCCAGCTTGTATGTATAAATAAATAAATCTTTAAAAAAAAAATGGAAGTCCAAATGACTTTTATACTGATAAAGAATGATAACTGTCTAAAAGAGTAAGATCAATATGTCCAAGAAAAGAAAAAGCTTTTCTTAACTATTATATAGAGTCTGGGGTATATACAACTTTCCTTTAATCATAGGACACATATAATTAAATGCCTATACTACAACAGTAATGGGATTATGTCACACTATAGATATAATACTATACTACAATCTACTGTTTAATATTCATCTCTCAATGCCTTTTTTCCCTCCCAATACATAAAGATCTATATTAGTCCCTTTTGTAAGTCATTATTGATTACCTTTAAGAAATAAACTATAATATGAAATTGCTGGACAACATTTCAGAATGTACATTATTGACAGACTGGATTGAAGCGTCAGTCTTCCTTTTTTCCTCTGGTATCACTGATATAAGCACTATCAGCATCCAGCCCATCAGTATACTGAAAATTCTGTGTTAGGAATACTCAGATCATGAAACTGAAAAAGTCACTTTTATCTTCCAGCCAACCTATTGCCTGTTTAAATCTCAAGGCTAAAAAGGCCAGAATGATTGAGACCTTAAGATGACACATCTCAAAATGAGAAAAATTCCCAGGGTCTAGACAGCCAGTAGGATCCACAGGCACCCTCATTTGTGTGTGAAAAGCTGTCCCTTTCATTTCAACCACCACCGCAGCTCTCCCCAAAGGAACCTTCTACTGCCCTGAACAGAGAGGGGAGAAAAAAAGTCTAAAAGGCCATTATTCTTAGGTGACTTCCACCCTCTTTGATATTATTTTCACCTATTTTATAGAAGGGTTTTTATGGTCCACTCCTCCCTTGTGAGAGTCAATATACTTTAGAAACTTCCCAATTAACCGAGGAGAAGATTTAACAGGAAGACACTGCGGGAGCAGGCAAGGAATGACGACAACTGAGATGACTCAGCGCCAGACAACACCGCACTTCACTGAGTGGAGGGGCTGGCACTTTGAACCCCTCCGCATGGCAGAATAGAGCACAGCCCCACAAGCAGACACAGTACTGTACACTAATAAACACAGTTCATTCTGCTCATTTCCTGGTGTCTGCTGTTTCAGGAACTGAATGAGGCAGTGGGCATCCCGGAAGACAAGAACTCAGCTCCTGAGAACAGTACGTAGTCCAGTAAGGGAGAGAGGCGTGCAAATGACTGAGCTTCACTGATGAAGATATTATGGGAGAGAGAACTACACAGTACAAAAGCATCACAAAGAAAACAGCCAACTGTGAGAGGTGGGATGGAATGAAACCCAAGGTGGATGGGCAGGAGACGGTAGAGAGAAGGAAGAGCATTCTGGGTAAAAGAAGTGGCTGATAAAATTAAGGCATGATAGAGAGGAAGGAAATGGCTAGGGGTGTGCAATGATTACAACACAGAGATTATATTATGAAGAGAGAGAAGCAAATGAGGATAAAAAGGAAGTAGAAAGCCAAATGGTTTTAGACCCTTTATTCTATGTTAGTGCTATGAGATTTTACAGACGATTGGGGCATCAACAGAGACTGGATATTTTAGCAAAACTATTGCCTAAAATGTTGTCTCTAGAGATATACCAGCCAGGATTCCACCAGAGAACAGAGCCGGTAGTGTACAGGGAGGGAGAGGGGGAGAGTCCAGGAGGAGGAGGGAGAGGTGTTGGTTAACACAACAGTGGGCATATCCAAGCTTGAAATTCATGTACTGAGATAGTACTCCAAAGCATCAGGACAATTTCTTCTACCAAGGGAAATATAAGTTTTTGCTGCTGAAGTCTTTCAAATGACAGGACAAGGCCCACACAGATTATCTCTTTTATTTAAAGTCAACTGATTAGATGAGGCCCACCCAGTTTATCTCCTTTATTTAAAGTCAACTGATTAGATGAGGCCTACTCAGATTATCTCCTTTATTTAAAGTCAACTGAAGTTAGTCATATCTACAAAATGCAGTCACGTGCTGCCCAACAGTGTCTCAGTCAACACCCGGCCCCTTATGATGGCGGCCCTTGTATACAGCCCCGGTGTGTAGGAGCCTGGGCCATCTAGGTTTGTGTAAATATACTCTGTGAAATTCACTCAGTGATGAAACTGCCTAACGATACACTTCTCAGAATGAATCCAGTGGTTAAGTGATGCGTGACTACACCTACTCAACAGCAACCAAATGAGTGTGCCTGACTGGGCAACTGGGCATTACAGCCTAGTTGACACATAAAACTAACCATCACAGGGAGGCTGCACTGTTATTGAACAGATGAATGAATGTGTGACTGAGTGAAGGGAAGAATAAAATAGGAGCACCCAGAGGCAAGGAAACAAGAACAAGCAACTTAAGTGCCTCAGGAGAGTGATGGCTACCAGAAGTTAGGGAGGATTATGGGAACAGGGGGTAGAGATGTGAAACAAGGTACCTGAGAAATACGCAGGGAGAGCCATCACTAGGAAGTTAGAGACAGGAAGCCAGAATTCAAATACCCAGAATTCAATATAAATTCACTGATGAACTGCTAAAATTATCCTGCCTTAAAATGTGGGGCCATAACAGATGGGTATCTTTCCTCAAGCTCACACTTCAGCTGTGAAGAGTTAGATAACAATAACAGGCTGTGGAAGGCTCAAACCCACAGTCAGACCGGTCAGAGGATGAGTGAGCAGGGAGCACACAGGTAAGGAGAGGTGGGAGGAGCCGGCGCAAGCAAGGGCAAAGGAAATACCAGTCTGGAACTTTCTGTCAGTTCACAAGAAAGTCTCACCAATTCTGAACAAATGCAGAAAAAAAAGTAAGAATTCTCAATAGTCAAGAAAGGTTTCCAGGACTTGAGGGACTTTTGTTGCTTTGCTTGTTTGTTGGGAGTGTGGGGCTGTGACTAGAAACCAAAAGCTTGAGGGTTTGGTTCACAGAAGGAACTGCAAATGGGATCCCAGTATCAGGGACCAAGGGTATCTTTACCCTTCTAAGGAGTAAGGGGTATTCTGCCAAACAACAAGCCCTCCCTCCCACCAGCCTCATCTGACTTCTCCCCAGTCTTGTAAGTGGAAGGTAACAGATGACATTTTCCAAATCAACTTACTCTACATGTAAAGCTAAAGAAGCCAAGGAGCATTCCCTGTACACTTAGAGACAGAGAGCACTGTATACATGCCACCATTTTCAAGCTGGAAACAGAGAACGTTAATAAGTATCTGCTTATAGATGCATAATACATCTCTGCAAGAGTACACAAGAAGCGGACAGCACTGGATTCTATAAGGAAGGAAAGTTCACAATGGAGCAAAAGGTGGGGGTGAAACTTTTCACCAAGTATACTTTTGGGTCATGTGACCATATTTCCCCAAGTAAACAAAATCTTAAGTAAATAATAAAACAAACTTGTGTGCCAAACCTTCCTCTCAAAAAAAGAAAAAAGGAATGAAAAAACAGATTTTCCTGTGCAAGACACACACTTGGAATAAACAGCAGGAAGGAGATCAGTATTCGCAGGGAAGCATGAGGCTAGCATCCCCAATTGCCTCTAGGATACCACGGGATATGGAATACATCCTAGAGAGCTGGAATACCCTTTCCAGGCAAGGCAGTCACCTGTAGCAATAAGGAAATTCCCAGTGACAGAATCACAAGGCTCATTCTACTCACATGTGTTTTCATGGTTTTCAAATTATGTTCTAAGGATCACTCTGGTGGGAAAGAGCTGACCAAATGACAAAAAATAAAAACTCTGAAAATGACTAATCTAGGAAAGAGTCCCAGCATTGCCACTATCCAAATCCCACATTATTCAGGAACTTTCTTTGAGACTCTCTAGAGTAGTTACTGAAAAAATCCTTATTGATAATTGAACCAATGACATCTAATCCAGAATGCACTTTGTTTCAAAATTTCTCAGTTTTCATGTAATTTTCTCCAAAATACTGAAGACCCGGAATGGACCCCTCACCTGCAGCCATGGCTGACTATGATGGTCTTGACAAAGGCCAAAGGCAAGTCTGCCTCTGCAGTTGGTTTAAGACATGTGCTGGTCAAAGGCCATGTAGAAAAGCATAGAACAGGGCCTGACACATGACTGGCTAGCCCAAAATGTGATTCCCATTCTTTTCAAACACTAATTCTAAGAGGAAGTAGAAAGTCAATTTTCTAGAGAAGCAATTACATAATCCACTTTCTACAGACAAGCTTATCTACAAAGTAATACTCTAGCAAAAGGAAAATAAAAATTAGTATGAATATTACTAGCATAATCATGCATATGCTGAAGGCAGAGCCCAAATCCTAAGGGTTAAAATGGATTCGATAGACCACAGAGTGAGAACTGGATGGCTTCCTCCTGCAGCGATGTGGCTGCCTTATTAGCAGGCTCACAAGATTCAGGCTTGGTATGATAAGCAAACACAGCTGAAGAGCCACCCTCCTTCTCCCTGGGGAACATTCTCAGAGACTACAAACACCTCATTCACCACCTCAGTTTGCTTTCTATTTCCATATATCTTTTCCTTAATCCATAATTAGTGTGAAAACCAGAATACAAGTATTGTTTGCTGGTAACCTTCCCATAATATTGAGACTCATAGAAGACAAAACATTTGTTTTATAACCCCAAACAATGACAAATTCAATAAATCCACTTCATTTGTTGTTTCAACAGACACGTACTATACACCTATTGAGCACCCTAGGAGAGGGACAGAGACAGGCCTCCCACAGTCTGGCAAGACACAAACTTACACAGTCCTACAGGCTCCGGGGCCAGCTGTCTGAGGATGGCATTCCAGCCCAGTCTTGGTGGGGAGGCCAGTCACCTGGGCCAGCCTATGCAAGGGCCCAACAGGACTGGGGAAGAAACACGTGGCAAATGAAGCGGAACAGTGGAGAGATGCATCTGCCCCATGAAGGAGCAGGAAGCCCAGAAGATGCCAGGGGCTTGGATACAGCTAGAATGAGAGACTCAAAGGACTCAAAGATGCTTGAATACCACTCCCCTAACGGGCTTCTTCGAGCAACAATATGGAAAACAAACGGAAGTTCTTTTCTCTCACTGGGCGGTATGTGCACACCCAACAGAACGTGGGGCCGGCACTGCCAGCACCCTTCACTCCACACAGTCCATGGTCCTCCCCGAAGCAATGGTAGCCACACAGCCTACCCCCAATCAGAACTGACAAGAGCAGGCAATTAAAACCCCAGTCCAAAGTCCATTTCCTGCCTACCTCCCACGCTTCATAGCTTCCTCCTTCCTGCTGACCTAGGCCCACTCCTTGACTGCCCTCTCCCTCTCCAGACTCCACTGCAAATACTTCTCATCTTACACAGCCAACCTCCTTAACTTACTCTTCATTCTTCCCAATGTCTTTCTGCAGTTATTCCCAAAACAAAAGACCTGAAAGTAAGCTGCTCGCGTTTGTGTAAAGTACACGGGATTAGGCTGACTGCCTTCATCACCAGGATTCAGCAGGGGATTCCTGAGAACTGAAGAAACCAGGCTGGTGTGAGAAGTCTTACAAAGTTACTTCAGTGGGACACTTTTTTCCTAATGACTACAAATTAATAAGCTACAACTGTATGTGCCTAAAATTCTTGGGGATTAAATGAAGGGGCTTGAGGCACAAGTATGGGAAGAGAAGAAATTATTTTCCCCTTTTATGCTGAAAATGTGTGATACAACTTAAGTTCAAGGTTAAATATACGAAAATAGTGGCCAATATTCTTCCTCTTCTTGACCATTTCATTTTGTTTCCCGGTGTCCCTAATTCATCACATCACTGGTGCCACAGATTATTATAATTAGTTGGGCAGAGGGAAGAGTCTCAGCCATTCTAAAGCCAGTCAAAGGCAAAGGCCTTTGAGGCAGAGGCCCCTTCGTAAACACAGTCTGATGGTAGTAACAGTGACAGTCTCTGCTTTCACTCCCAGGTAGACCTGGAGAAGAGCTGTTGAAAAGCCTGAGAAGGTATTACCTTCCTAACCATAAGATGGGGTTTAGAATTTTTCTAATCTGCAGCTATCCATTCTCACTCTGGCTTTTTGTGTTGCGTAAGATTGTTATTAATAACGCCACTTCATCATTTTACCAAATGACATCTTGCTATATTCAAAGGAGTGTTCATTACTCAAAAGACCATCTGTCTAAGAGCTCGACAGAAGGTTTAAATAATCATGATCCAGTGAAGAATGTATGGTCACATTACAGCAAGTCAAATATTTACATTTCCCAGTATTTTAAAGATGAACGTTCTTACCCAGCCATCTACCACGAGTTACTTAATTACTGTGCCTTTTTCCCCATTGGTATTCTTATCATCTATACTTTCAAACCAATGCAGAAAATACATTACAAGGATGGTTTTAAGTTAAGCAAATGGGACTGCCAATCATAAGACTGTAAAACACTTTAATTTAGACAAGAAATAATCCTGATGGCAGCAGTATTTTCAACCAGAGACATAAACGGTATTACACAAATCAGAAAAACACTAGGCAACACAGCTGATTCTGCCTTTCGGAACATTAATAATTGCGGCTATTATTGCTGCTGCTAAGATCAAAATCAGAAGTAGCAGCAGCCAGGCCAGTTGTATTTCAAGGCATCTAGCCCCACCACCATCTTCATAATGTAGACAATACAACTTAAGGCTGGGCAACCTCTCCACCTGGGGAAGTGAAACAGCAAGACGACTCGCGAGCTCTGTGGGTAACAGATAAGCACTAAAAACCTGATTTCAAGATGCTATTTAACTAATATTTTGAATAGGAAAAAAGGCAAATGGGGGAAAAGCCTAAATTAATTCACTGAGTACTGGTCTCAAGTAGCAAGTGTAGCTGAAGAACAACTAAACAAAACCAGGGGTTAGGAGACAGGTAGAGACAAATGGAAAGAGGGCTTTGGAGTCAAACAAACCTGTATGAGAGTCCCCTTCCTTCCTTTAATTAGCTGGTGCCATGGACAAGTTACCCTGCACCTTTGGAGGTGTGTTCTCATCTGTATAGGTCTAGTGAAAGCTATGGTGGTATTGTAGGAAGATAAAATGATATGATTCATGTGTTTAACAGATACCCCAAAGACACAAACACAAAATTATCACCTCCCATTTTCCTCTTAAATCAGTTCTGTTTTTATTCTCTAACCCACAATCAATTCTTTTTCCACTTATAAGATGAAAAGGTTAGACCTGAAAACTCCATAATTTAAGGTTCCTTACAAATTTACCATGGGAAACTGCTGGTGCTGTCCTGGGGGTGGGTAACAAAGGGACCGAGGATGAGCTGAGAGCATCTGAGAAGTCAATGAAAATGCAAGGCAGTATGCCAGAGTGAGAATGAAGCAGGACTCACAGCAAGGGCTGCAGGAAGGAGAAAAAGGTCCCAGTGGGAGAAGGTACAATGGGAGCATGCTTCAAAGAATGGTTTTACTCTGCCTTCAAAGAAAAAGAAAGGGCAGAGCACTCCTGGCTGTGTGCAAAGCCTGATGAGGCAGATGGATAAATGGGCGTGGCCAGAGCAAATGATTCATTTTCATGAACAGTCAAAGCTAAAGCTGGAAAGACGAGTTAATTAGCTGAAGTGACAAGCGTTAAAAACTAGCCCAAGGAATTTTAACTTTCTCTTGAAAACAAGAAGTTCTGAAGTCAGAAAAGGGTTTAATTTACGTGAAGTACTTAGCCCAGTGTTTAACACTGAGTAGGCAATGGTTAGATGTAAGTTTTCATTATAAGTAGCAACCATATTCTTATTTATATATGGCATTTATATACGATCCTGTTTTCCCTGACTCTTAGCCTTACAGTTGAAACAAAGAGTTGAAATGTGCGGCTCTCACTGATGTAGGGAACTGGTGTCTGATACAGAACAGGTAATCAAGAGTACCCGTTAAAAGTTAAGGGATGCACAAGTAAATGGATACACAGCAAATGCAGTCAGTGTTAAGACAAGAAAAGGGCCTCCCGGTGGTGCAATGGGTTAAGTCAAAGCACTATGACGCTATCCGCAGCCACTGCAGCACGAGTTTGATACCTGGCCAGGTAGCTTCCCACATGGCCCAGCAAATCTCTCCTGCCTCTCCCGCTGCTCTCCTCAGCTGTGTATTTCAATATATCCCCCTTTTCTGCTCCCCTCTCTGTCTCTGGTGAATCCTCTCCACCCCCCCACACACACACATACCTCTGGCCTACACCCCAGTTCTTATATGCATAAATAAATCTTAAAAAAGGGGGGGGCAAGAAAAAAGGAGCTTAAAGACCAGAAAACCCAGGACCAGGATAAAAAGCAGATTCCTGGACTCAACATCACTCACTACCAGCCGTACAAGTCTCAGGTCCAGCTGTGTATGGGCAGTGGCCATAAAACAGTGCTTAAAACAGTGCCAAAGACAGTGCCAAGGTGGGGGACAGGTCACTGTCTATGGATTCTCACCTGTGTAAGACCACTCAGGCTCAGAGGGCAATTAAAATGGGTATTATTTAACAAACAGGACATTGAGGAAACAAAGCATTTCTAAAGTCACAAGGGGCCAGGTGTCTCACTGTAGATAGTGCAGCACCAGCAAGTAGTCCCAAACAATGGCCGCTCATGTAAAATGGCAATATCCTATTAACAAGGGCCAGAGCTGGTGGCAGGCCAGTCAGCAGTGCTCCAGGGTCCAACTCACCATGGCAGCTGACAATGCTCACCACTGAAGTGATGCCACAGCACCCACAGCACCAGTCTGAAGGCTGGGCTGAACAGCACCAGACACTCGACCAGACAACAGTGGAGACAACAGCACTGGGATGTAGTGCTAGATGATCAGAAGGGGTGGACAGATCTCACAGGTAGCTGGACACACAGTGCCCGGTCACCCATCAACAGAGCTAGTTAGCATTTGACAGTGGTACTGGTCACCATGAGGTGGCATCAGAGACACCAATGCTGCAGTTCTCTGTGAGCTGTTGGCTTACACCAACAGCAAGCAGCTCTTTGAGAGCTACCAGCATAAGCCTGCAGTAACCAGCTCTTTTTGAGACATGGGGCCAGGCTAGCAGTGCTCTTTGCAGGCCATGTCAAAGAGGCAGGGCCGGAGGCAGGTGCAGCATCCGTGTCTCTGTGGAGGTCTGTGAAGGTTGACAGAGTTCTGTGAAGGTCTGCAGATTTGCTGAATCCCACCAAGGTCATCTTCTCAATGCTTTTTCTCTTAGACGTCAGCTAAGTTCAGTCCTTCTTTCTTCAGAGGCTGAGAACAGAATGAGTTCAAGCTGGCCCTTGCTCTGCCTTATATCCTTTTTTAGGGCCCCACCTTCACACTTCTGATCGGACCATTTTCTATCCTAAACATCTGATTAATGCCAGTGAGCACCAATGGTTCACTTCCATTTTTCAATCTGAATAATTAACTCACAAACTGAGCTCGAGCCTGACTGGTCCATTTACAATCCAGGTAGAAAATGCAAAAGGGAAAAAAAATCCCATCACCTGCACAGACCCAACCTGCTCTGAGGTCAAGGCAGGTTCATGGGCTGGTGGTCTCCAAGAAGCCACAGCTGCAGCCAGCATCAGTGAGGCCAGTAGTATCAATATACTGCACCAGGTGTCCCTTCAGCGGGGTGGTGTAACAATGAAAATACATCTCTGAGCAGTCTTGCACAGGTGAGAACCCATGGACAGAGAGCTGTCCCCCACTTAGCACTGCCTTTGGTGCTGTTTTATGGCCTGCAGTAGCTCTAGGACATAGGGCACTCTGTGGGCCTATCTGTCTGCGGCTCCAAGGAGCTCCAATGCTGGAGCTGCCTCAATAGTCCCAACAATCTTTGTCACTGCCCTGAACCAGAGGCCGCAGGGCTTGGGGTTTGTCTCTGCTGCTGGATCGTGCTCTGGCCTTTGCAGCCCCAGAGGGGCTACATACCCTGGGGCAGCATGGCAGGGGAACCACCATAGCTGGATGTCAGCAGCCTGAGCCCCAGAAAGGCTCACACTGGGGGTGGTGGGTGGTGGAATGCTTACTGCTTCTGCTGTTTTTAGAGTGGCCTGAGCCAGCTGACCCTCAGGCAGTGCTTGGGCAGCAAGCAGGGAAACTCTCAGCTGTTGCCCAAGGGGATACCATTGATTGGGGGGGGGGCAGAGGGAACACCCGCAAGCATGGATTCGGGCAGCATGTTTCAGCACCAACAAAGCCTGCATGCCTGGGCCTCTGGCAGGGTGAGGATCAGGTTATAGCCAAACTGCCCAGGGAAAGGAGCAGCCCAGAATTAAGCAGAGGAGTTGCTCTTCCACCACCTGCATTTATACTCACCCCTTCCCCACCATCTATTTACTGTTGTTCTCCTCTTATCAAATATGCAAGTCTACACTCTTCCATAAAGTTCATTTTAAAAATTGACCATTTCTGCTGTCTGTGCCTATTTCCTATCTTCACTATCAGCCTATAAAGTGCCAGAGTACAAACACACTTCTAGATTCACTATGCAGCTGGAGCCACCTAGGATTAACCAAAAACAAGTTCCTGATTAAAAACAGATAACACAATAAGACATCAACAAAGACAAATTGCTGATAACTGCTGGCTGTTCACCCATTCAAGCACTCAGTAAGCATTTACTAACTGGCAAGGCTTTCTGTAAGAAATGAAAGATACATCAAGCAGGAACCCTGACTTTGGAAGTTTATCACCTGCCATGGGAGGCCAGATTGATACACAAATCTTCCCATATGGGTTTCAACTTCCTCTCTAAGAAAATATTTGTTTATCCGATAGAATGATCACTAAGGGCCAAAATGAGCACATTCTACTTTAAATTTATCTTGCCTGCCTTTGACAGGTATATGTTAACAGTGCTAAAATTATCTAAACACAGTCATCAGAGGAAACCAGAAAGGGAGGAAAAAAGAGGAACAATCTGTTTAATATATGTTGCCATACATCAGGGGCAAGACTGAAAGGAAGTTCAATGCCCACCACACAAAGAAAGTGGCCCACGCAAGAAAAGATATGGGTAAGTGTGCTACAAGAAGGGATTATGAAAGAAAATATTTGCGTTTAAAGTTCTCCTTTTTTAACAAACGTACTTTAATCCAGCCTCTCCAATACCAAAGCATTCAACAGGAAAAAACTCTTTCCACAAAGTTTTCCTAAAAATAGCTTCCTTTCTTCTTTCTCAGGATACCATTCAGATTTCCCTTCAGTTTGCTTTTGCAAGAACATTGGTCTGATGAAGAACGAAACAATTACTTATTTGAGCTAGCACGCTGTTTATGTAATGCACACATAACTTGACGCTGTGGCACACATGGGGATGTCTTCTTTCTAGAAATGGGAGCTGCATCCAGCCCATGTTTGGTGTGCACCCCTGGTCTTGCAGCTGCCACGAGCAAACTCAGTGTTGTTCCCAGGCATTCCACAGCTTGGCAGCTTAATTTTATCTAACAGACTAAAAAAGGTTCAATTATTTTTCTTGAAATCACAATAGGGAAGTAATTCCCAACAATGAATGTCTAAGTAAGAGCTTCTGCATACCACACATTTGTGTCTGTAATTAGCAAAATGAAACGTTCCCTTTTTTCCCTCTTTATTAAATTATGTTGGCTTGCTTCCTCATAATAACTACCTATGATATAAAAGCAAATAAGTTAAACCAGAAACTGAGTTTACAAATTTATGTACATTCATTAGTCAATGTTGGCAGAGGCTTTTCCTCTAAAACAGGAAACAACAGGAACATCTAAAAACTTCTGGTCTCCATCACATCACTAATCCCAGCAGTACTGAGAAAACAAGCAATGCTTCTATCAAATCAAATTGTCCAGTGAAACATTTCTCTTGTGTTTTTATTATCCCCGTACCCAAAATTCAGCTAAATGGTGTTTCAGGCTCAACAATTATACATAATAGGCCAGAGGGAGAACACGGGTTATTTGTGAAGGAAAGTCTGAAGGCTACTGAACCCGTAACGATGACACACACTTTGGCTAGCTAAAGCTAATCTGAAAAAACAGACTCACTTTCTGATCTCGAACACCTCCAGCCTTGTGAGCAAGACATGGCTACCTCTCATCAGAACTACTGAAGACAGACTCAAACCAAATGCCACAGGTCGGAGAACTGCTATGTTATCACATACAGGTCAAGTCTAAGACCATGCACACAACTGATACATAATGCACCTTTTCTAACTCTCTGACAAAGCCCACAACTGCCAAATGGAATCTAGTCGTTAGCATATGTAGGGGTAAAGATCTAGACCATGACATCAGTTTCACAGAAAATCAACAGTCTACTTAGTCTTTGGAAATTCCAAATAAATGAAAGGACAAAAGGGCTAGCAGGAGATAGTGGAATTTACATTCTCAGTTCTAGAAAGTGTAAAAAAGCATTTCTAAACAAAACTATTCTCTAAATTCTCCATCATAGAAAAGTATGGGGTGGGGAGGGACTCATCCATCATAAACTCTTAACTTCCAGGGGTAAGAACTAGAAAATTACTTCCCCTACAATCTGGATACCACCACAGTGAATAGCATTTTGAAGCAGAGATAAGGCAAAGTTAACCCAAAAGACTGTCAACAGTTCAAAGATCACCTAATCTTGGTGACAGGGCCTTAACAGTGAACACAGGATCACTTCAAGATGACACTGCAAGCAAAGAAATCCAAAGTGTGCAGGGTGAAATACCTGCCTTAAGAATTTGGGATCTACCTCACTTTCAAAAGGTGATATATGGAGTGGTACTAAAGTTGACAACCACTTATAAGTAAACTGAGTTCTCTCATCTAGAGTTCTGCTGACTCCACCCCAGATCTTCTAATATCCCCAGCATCTGTTTCATCTGTTGGAACATCGGGTTATTGCTATTGTGGCTGCTGTTGTTACTTAAGCAATGATACCCAAATAATCAAAGTTATTTACATTTTTAAAGAAAGACAACTCCAAAACTTCTCTTCTTCCCTTCCTTCCATGAGTGCAAGTTTCACGTTCATGAATCAGGTGAAAAATAAATTCTGTGCATGCTCTCTCCTGCTGATGGGATTAGACTCCCTGAAACACCAGAGGTAGCTATTAATGGAGCAAAAACTTCATTAAGATATGGAGGAACCAGATTGGTAAATCTGTAGCCCTGGCAAAACTAACTACAGACACAGAAACAAGATAAAGCCAAAATAAATTATGTGCCATCAGGAGCTGCTTTCAATTGCATTTCAGAATGTTTTGAACTTCTGGGTTGAAAAAGCAAGCATCTTATCTTCTCTTATACAGTTGAAAAGAAAACAAAACAGTGAAAGACACCAATCCAAGTTAGTGAACATCTGGGTCAGACAAGTCTTCCAAAAAAAAGACTTCAGTTTGAAAAACAAAAAAGATGATTTACCCAGAAAATGTTTAAGTATGTTCTTTTTTTTTTTAAAGCTGATTTCATTTCATTCAACTTTTTTAGACCCAAATACCAAAATCTTCAGTACTGGATAGGGGAAGTCAGCAGGACTAAGAAAGAAAGATGACAGCTCTTACTCAGCAGTCAAGAATAGAGAGAAAATACAACACCCAATAAAGGTAAACTTTTACCTGTGCTTTATCAGCAAAAAAAAAAAAAAATGAAACATTGCAGAGGACCTCTTCTGACTTATTTCACTTAGCATAATCCCCTTCAATTCCATTCATGTTATTGCAAATTTTGAGATTTCACCTTTTATAGCCAAGTAGTATTCCATCGTGTATATAATATCTTCATACACTCATCATGGGTATTAAGTTTTTTCCTTAGCTTGGCTATTGTAAATACTGCTGCAATGAACATAGAGTGGCGTATATCTCTTCAAATTAATGTTTTTATATTTCTAGATACCTAGGAGATTGCTGCATCATCTGATAGATCTATATTTAATGTTTCATAAATCCCTATACTGTTTCCCATGGAGACTGGATCAGTCTACATTTCCACCAACAGCACATGAATGTTCATTTTTCTCCACACCCTCACCGACACTGTTTGTGGTTTGACTGATACAGGCTATTCTCAAAGGAGTAAGATAATGTCTCAGTGTGATTTTTATTTCTCTGAGGACAAGTGATAAGCATCTTTTTCATTAAATACATGTTGGCCACCTGTATGTCTTCTTTGGAGAAGCATCTATTTAGTTCTGCCCATTTTTTTTAATGGATTTTTAAAAATTATACTCTGGGCCCTCCCTGGTGGCATGGCAGTTGAGCACTGCACTGTGGAGCTGTCAGCAATGCGCAATGCGAGTTCGACGCCCAGCCTGGGGGAATCCCACATGGTGCAGCAGACCTCTCCTGCCTTGCCTGCTGCTCCCCTCAGCAGTGTATTAAAAATAAATAAATAAAAATAAAAATTATACTCTTCCTGGGCCTCGCTGGTGGCGCAGTGGTTAAGCGCTGCGCTGTGGAGCTGTGGGCAGCGGCGATGCAAGTTCGATGCCCAGCCGGGGAGAATCCCACATGCTGCGGCAGACCTCTCCTGCCTCACCCGCTGCTCCCCTCAGCAATGTATTTCTGATGTGCCTATTCTGCTCCCCACTCTGTCTCTGGTGAACCCTCTCGCCACCCCATGCCTCTGGCCTGTACCCCAGCTTGTATGTATAAATAAATAAATCTTAATAAAAAAAATTATACTCTTCCTTCTAGTTGTTTTTGGTTTTGTTCATTTTCCAGTTCGATAAACTGTACGGCTATTTGGTATCTTCCTTGTTTCTTGATGTGAGCCTGTACTGCTACAGTTTCCTCTTGGTACCTCTTCTGCTGTATCACATTGGTCTGGTAGGTCATGTCTTCATTGTCATTCACTCCAGTACTTTTTAATTTCTCCTTTGTTTTCCTTATTATCCAAAAGTCATTCAGTAGCATGTTATTTAATTTCCACGTTCTTGAGGTTTTTCCTGCTTCTTTTGGAGGCTGATTTTTAGTTTGATATAACTGTGATTAGAAAAAAAACACCTGATACGATTTCAATCTTCTTGAATTTATTGATATTTTTTTGTGATCTAACATGTGGTCTATCCTCGAGAAGGGTTCATGTACACTTGAGAAAAATGTATACTTAGCATTGGGGGGAGGTGGTAGAGTATTTTGTTTTGTAAATCTCTATTAAACATCTTGCCTAATTCCTCATTTAAGGTTATTGTTTCCTTGGCTGATTTTCTGGCTGCTTATCTGTCCATTGGTGTAACTGGGATGCTGAAGTCTCCTATTACTATTGTGTTGCTGTTGATGCTATTTTAGGTTTGTTAATTACTTCACCTATTTTGATGCTTCTTCATTTGATGATTATATATTGATGTGTGTATGTCCTCCTGATGGACTGACCACTTAATCTTTATTGTGCATCTCTGTCTCATGCTGCCTTTTATAGCTGGAAGTCTGCTTTATCAGATGTATGTACGTTTGTCTCTGCCCTTTTTTTTTAGAGTACTATTTGCTCATTGGATTGTTTTGCAATCTTTTATTTTGACTCTGTTTATCTTTGGACCTCAGAAGGGTTCCCTGGAGACAATAGAAAGTATTTAGACTTCTAATCCAAACAATCACTCTGCCTTTTGATGGTGACTTTAGACCCAGAATTAGGATTTTTATCAGAAATAACCTTTGTATTGGAAAAGGCTATTTGGCAGCGAGTCATGTAAGTATAGAGTGTCTGGTCTTTGTCATATGAGTCACTGTCTCCTCATCATGAGTCTCACTGCTCTCTCCTTGAGGCCCCAGGCCTCTACCCTACTCCTTAACTCAAAATATATACCCTCATTTTGCCCTGTTTATTTTATAATTTATATCCATATAAATTCTGTGTGTGTATGTGTGTATATATATGTATGCATGTATACTCACACATACATATATATTTAATATCCTACTAGTCTGTTGATGTTAATTGATTACTCAACTAGCCTGAGAGGAACCCAAAAGGGTAAAGGAAATTTTCCTCTTTACTACGATAGCTTCAACCAGTCATCACTTTCCCTATTACTAAGTCTTTATACACACACACACACACACACACACACACACACACACACACACAATTTTATTATTATTATTTGTCTTTTACATTATTGTGTATTCCCCATAGGTTTCCCACCACCAATTCAACCGTGAACCATCACCATAGTCCCTTATGCTCTTTTCTCCCCCGTTTTGAGCCCTTATCCTCCCCCTCCCTCCCTGAACATCTCTCTCTTATTTGGCTCCCTATATTCCTGCTATAAGTGAAACCATTCGATATTTTTCTTTTTCCTTCTGGCTTATTTCGCTGAGCATGATCCCTTCTAACTCCATCCATGTTGTTGCGAATTGCATGTGTTTAACTTTTTTGATTGCTGAATAGTATTCCATTGTGTATATGTACCACATCTTCTTGATCCAGTCATCTATTTTTGGGCATCTGGGTTGTTTCCATTCTTAACTCAAATCCTAAGCACTATGAACTACCTTCCCAACAACATTTTCTTTCCAGCTCCTGTATCTTCCATATATTCTCACCACTTCTGGAAAGCCATGGTTCAATTCCTCTTGTGGAATCTGTCAGATATTATCTAATATCACACCATTACTTATTTACATATTTGTCTCTCCCACTAGACTGAGAATCTAGAAGTCAGAGAAATCTATTTAATTTTGTATTCACTCACCCTGCCTAATAAGGTACCTGGCACAGTGAAGATACAAAAAAAGTCAGTTACATGACATGTTGCCAGCCAGTCTAGAGCTGCAGTGTGTTAGCAGATCAAACACCCTGAGCCAACATGACATAAACTATTGCCTGACTAATCAACAGATAAAGCATATACATGAAACATTTAGGCAGAAGAGTTTTATATAAGTCATTACAGCCACATGAATAGCACAAAGCTGGTATGGAGAATAAGTCAAAACAAAGGAACAGCCTTACTGGAAACAGTGACACATCATAATGGCACTGTTCAAACAGAACCCTAACTGGAGAACCAGCTGCCATGGGCTTTCATGTTGCTCAATGAAACTGCTGTCAGCAAGCACAGAAATAGGGGGAAAGATCACCCTATGAGATTTAGACCTCAAAGAGCAAGAAGCCTCTAGGTCTGTGAGATTTGACTGCGTCCTAATTAATGGCAAAAGATAATTAAACAAAGGGTTTGGCAAGGGACTGGAGACATGGAACAAAAGGAGGACCTGGAGAAAATATCAACATACAGGGCAACGAGGGGAGAAAGGGCCTCTAGCACACAAGTCTTCTCCAGTGTCATGCTCACCTGAAGCTGATGATTATTCAATGCACCCGTCTTCCTGTTTTCTTGCGAAAGCAACCTGCAGACCTCTTCCTACCTTTAGGCAGAGAACTTGGGGGCTGTGAAGAGGTCAGTACTCAGGTTCTCATAGTGGCTATTTTTTTTAATTAATAAAGTGGCATCGTGTTACATATTCAGGTTGGTGAGTCTGGTTAATGTTATTATGAGTCTGAGCGATAGATTCTCTCTCAGTGCACTGAAAAATAAATCATTTTTTTCTAAATGCCAAATGGGTATCACCCATAAAAGTCTTTTGGAAAGGATTTTTGGTATTTATGCTGGCTGATACATCATCCTTCATGTTCATGTTTTCTTCAAACTTCTACACAGTGAGAATCAAGTGTTAATGAGGGTAATCACTTTTGATCAACAGTAATTTTTACCAAACAGAGAATTTATTCAGCAAGACTCACTGTCCTGGTATAAAACTAAATAAAATCTTATCTCTCAGAGAAGAAATGTCATGGAAATAGTTTAACTTCACCACTACTAAATTAGTATGGCTTTGGCAGGGCTGAGGCTAATTTCTGCAAAATTTAATTTGCAAAAACCAGCCCAAGGCTACCATGACATAAAATTCACTTGATGTGTTAATTTCACACTCTAGAGTCCTCAATTCACTGTTGGGTGGGTAATCTCAAGTATGTAAAGTAGGAGAATGTCAAGATTTACTAAAGCAACTCTGGGAGTCACCCTTCTAAGCCCCTCAGGGAACCAGAACCCAGCTTCCCTATTGCCAACCAATGGGATAGCAAGGATTATACTGGAAATCAGCCAAGCCAAGTCAATTATTTTCACTATGTAGAGTGCTATCACTGGGCACCAGCATCTCATTTAGTAAATGTTTTTCTTCTACATCTTCATTCACAAAGGGCACTTTTCAATACGTGCAAACAGTAATAAAAACTCAGTCAGCTCCAGCTAGATATAAGATATGAGGAGTGCTTTGGGCTCCACAGCTATATAAGGCACCAAGCCTGGGAACTGCTTGGGCAAGAAGTACAAGACTTCTTTACCTACATCTGTGGTCTTGAAAAGAACTATGTCAGCTCCTGTAAATATATATATAATAAATGTTCTAGCATAAAAATATTATTTCTAGAGATAGAGATATGCAAGTGTCTAATATTTTTAATAAAATCACACAAACACACACACACACACACACACACAGAGCCTGTTCACAACTAAATAATAAACCCACACATGGACACACAAACGCAACCATTCACAGAAAAAAGATGATGAAATTCCTACGAAAAAATGTCATCAGTTTTTATCTTTGGGTTTTGGCACTTGGTGTGATTTTATTTTCTTCTTTCTGCACAAATACAGAGTATACATTTCTTTTAATGGGGATACCAATATGAAGCAAACAAGCCTTTGGATACAAATATAAATATCCTTCAATGTAGCAATAAATGAAGATCTGTGTCTATTACTAAAATTGGGAAACTGTTCTATAGTTAATGTATGTTATGATGTTCCTACCAAAGGCTAACTTAATGAAAATATTGACTGCATCTGCTGATGCAGTGAAATGTTGACTGCATCTGTTCATCAGAAAAACACAAATTCTGTGGTTCAGGGAGGTGATATATACATGTCAACAAACCAGTGTGAAAGAAAGTTTCCTTCCTATTGGTTTCCCCCACTTTACTCTTGCCTCATCGGTTATCACGATTACCCACAGAACTGCTAGACTTTCAAAGCCCACAAAAGAGTTAGCTCAGAAGAGAAGTATCCCTTGGCTATGCTCATATTACCATCAAAGAAATTAATTTTGTGTTTTAAAAGAAAGTTCTCCCTGTAACGATGGTGGCAGCTCTGTATCTAGCATTCCCTGTTGTCCTGTCCATCAGACTATTAGACCAGAAATCACCAAAACATCTCCCAAACCAATCAGTAAATAAAAACATTAATTTGGTCATTCAGTAATTTACTTAACAAATAATAACATCTGGAAGAGAAAGTTCTGTTCCTGTCAATCATGTGCCACACTGACTTTTAATAAAACATAAAGGAATATAAAGGTTACTTCAGAGTCTTCTTGTTCAGATCATGTGCCTAATAGGTTAATAATAAGCACTCAGAGATCCCTTTAAAAGGGAACAGTTTGTCAAACACAAGAAGGTTTTCCAGTGATAGCTTAGGCCTCATGGAGGGGAAATTACTGCTTATTGGTAAACTTGGTCAATTGGGAGACTTTTTAGCTCTCAAATGTCTGAAAATCTGGGTAAGAGGGCCTGGCCAGGGCAGGACACATCCTCTAGCCTTTAGGAAGCTCCTGATGGAGCCAGAAATCATTGATCCAAAGTGTTTCACACACTAGCCCTACTACAGGGCAGCCCGGATATAAAATGGGGTGCCTAACTGTGGGTCCTCACTCGTGTGCTTGAAAAGGAACTTATAATGTAAGACGCAACTACAGGCACACACAGCAACACTAATAAAGGTTTATTTACAAAAGGAGGGGTAAAAAAGAAAGAATAAATTGGTGAATGTGTCCTACAGTTCCACTGAGCTGGAATCCCAATGGTGCACCAAAACCCAGCTAACAGCCAAGAGACCCCCAAAGCCTACCTGTCTGGTTATATATCAAAACATGGCTTGCTTAACTCCACCCTCAGTTCCCAGCATCCTCCCTTCAGTGATGATGGGATTATGGGATTCTTAGCCCTAGGTGTCTTGGATTTCTCTGGTCTGAGGTGGGGGTGGGACACGTAAAAACCTATCTGTGGAGTTTATTCAGGCCGTCCTTTCTCCCCCAACAGCCCCAGGCCTGGGCTGTGGTGTCAATACATTTTAAAACCAACCAGAAATATAAACTTCTAAGTATATCTAATCTCTTCTAAATGGAAGAGAATCATGAGAGGTAACATTAGAAAAATTCCAAAATAACAAGTGTGGGCCTTTTCTCCACCATCGGGTTGTATACGCACTTGGCTCTGGTCCTCACCACATCTTCTCAGAAGACTTTGAGGATCAAGTTTCTGGCCAAGAAACAAAAGCAGTGGGATCCCATTCCCCAATGGATTCAACTGAAAACCAGTAATAAAATCAGGGACAACTGCAAGAGCAGACATTGGAGAAGAAACAAGCTGGGTCTAGAAGGAGAACAGCACATGAGCAGGGACACTTATTTGATCTGTATCAAGATCATTAACCTCTTGCCATATCACACTGAAAACATCTGTTTGGACCTGTTTTCTCTTTGAACACTTCTATACCTAGTACGTTGGTTCTGTAACATGCAAGATCTTCGCTTGAATTGCTGCTGTCTTCCGGCTTGTGAAGTACTGAATTACCCCACCAACAAGATATCATAGCACTGTCTAATAAAACTCTTCAGTGATTGACATGTTCCCCAAAAAGGGGGAAAGAAAAATCTCGGATAAAAAGAAATGTAAATCATCCCACTAATTTACTGGATTTTAGAGCCTAGATATTGCTGAGGAGGGAAAAAAGTGAAGAAAACCTGCAGTATCCTGAGCTAGAATTTAAGATTTTAAAAAAACAGTTTACATATAAAATTTTAGATATAAAATAAGACTTTTGAAAGCGTTATGCTTTTTCATTCATTAAGACCAAACACCTATCACATCCAGACAAACATCTTGTTCACATGTATAAAAAGAGTCATTTGCTACACATGCAGTTCCCTAGGAGGTAAACTTTTGGGTAAGCCCAATAAAATCACTTTCTAGACCTGTCTGTAAATGACATAAATGACCATCCCCCCATTCAAGATTCTCTTTCCAACTCTTTATCATTATCCATCAGGGCAAAAGAATGTAAGGTTTCAAAAAATTTAATAAGTCAGCTTTTCTTATTTTAAAAGAATGTGCATATATGTGCCTATTATCAAGTGATCAGAATAAGGACTACATATTAGGCATTTATGTCCCAGCCTCTGAATGACCCCAGTTATATAATTGCTTTGTCAAATAAAACTTGCTGATAAGCATATCAATGTGCTAAGCTAACAGAACACCCACTAAACACAAAAGCAAGGGCAGGACAACAGCAAAAAGAATACAATAAACAATAATACTTTCAATACTCAAGAATTCAAACTGGATCGCATACATACTACCTCTGAGTTTGAGATACGCAGACCTGGTATTCATCATATGTCCCTGTCAACGGGACAATCACAGAGTCTCCAGTAATAAAAGAAAGAAAATTAATGAACAAAACAGCTTTTTGCCTGTGTTTAGGAGAAGGAGCCCATTAACTCTGTAATCATTTCTGTAACACCTACATATACAATATGAAAGGGGAGGCCACAGTCTTTCCTTGGGCTGGCAGGTCTTCCAGTGTGGCCCTGGGTAATTCCTCATAATTGCTGGGCTTTTTCCATCTAGATAATGAAGTTCTGAACTACACAGATGGTTCCTGAACATTCAACTGTCCATATAGACAACTTCATCCAAAGGACCTTGATAAAATTCTACTTACTATCTATACCTTAACCGACTGATAAAAATCCAGGGGTGCAGGAGAGAAGTGAGCCTGGGCATTGACAGTTCAACAAAGACCCCAGGTAACTCTCGCTTTGCAGGGTTGGAAATCACTAATCCCCTTCAGGAGTGAAGGTAAAGGAGAGACCGGAAAGCTCCACTAAAGTGTCCCGACCGCTCAGCCTTGCTAAGGTAATAGCTATGGCATCAACATGCCTAGACTAGACACAAATCCCCAAGGACATCTGGAGGGTATAGGTCCCTAGATAAATACCAATGAGAAGGAATGGGGGACATGGTCCAAATGTAGATGGAAAAGCCAAAATACTCCCCTTGACCAGATAGACTAGCCCTTTTCCTTATAGAATGGTATAACTCCCAGGAGCACATTTCAACACAAAGGAAAATCATAAATTTTAACACCAACAGAAAAGAGTTAAATACTGTCAGTATTAATCATGAAAGTTGTCAGAGAACTTAGAGTCTACCCCCCTCACTGTCTTCCTGCTTAAAGAAAATCTTTGCTTGGCTAATTGGTTGAAAATTAGTTTGGGAAAGATCTCTACAAAGATATGGACTTTAAAAAGTCAAAGTTGTATAGCAGTAATACTAATACACTGCCTATTACAGCGTGTTAGTGGAGGAAACACAATAAAGGAAGAAAAGAATCACAGATAATGCTCAATCTATTACATAAACACATTAAGGGCATCACGTTATTTCATATACACTGAGAGACTGTTTTTCCACTGAAACTGTTAGTAAGCTCATGATTCTGCCTCTGAAAGGACTGAGAATGAGTTAGAGCCCAGCAAGGTCTGATTGCTATTGTAAAAACAAATTTTAAAATAACAGTATTGGCTTTAAAATAACAGTATTGGCTTTATCTAGTTACTCCACTTGATAAGTGGACCCAGGCAAGGGGATCCCCTCAATGGGAGAAAACACATCTTCTTAGAGAATGGGCAGAGATTCAAGAACAGAAAGTGATTCACAGGTTCACTTCCCCTCTGCCCTCCCCCAGCATTACTAACTATGCATATCTTAGCACATTTTAAAAGGAAAATGAGAAGAAATAAAAATTAGCAACCTAACGAACACCTGCGAAGCTATGTGTCTAGAGCAGGGACATCAGGGGAGGGCTCTGTCGACATCTGGCAGCACCCATCAGACTGCCAAACCACTGTATTTTGAAGCTATTCAGACGCTTTCTAAAGAAGAAACAAAAAAAATCCTCCATGCCTGAACTGTGAGGCGGGAGAGCCTACTTGTAACTCAGTCCTTGTCAGACAAAATCCAGCAGCCTCAAAAGAGGTTCAATAGCCTTTTTATAAACCTATTGTGTGGGTTAGTACCTAAAAATAGTATGGTTCAGCAGGCAGATCACACCGAGGAATAATTTCTACATACTACACTGACAAAACAATAGACAAAGGAACGAAAAAAAAGAATGCCAAAGTGTATTCGCAGGCTGCTCCACCTACAGCCTGTGGTCACTTCCCACTCTGGGTCCCTCCAGGTTTCTTCCCTTGTCTGAATGCACATACAGCTATACAGGAAAAAATGGGGCTAGGGATAGGAGGGGCCTGAGCCCCACATTTTGATAGCATTCACTGTCACTTTTATGAGAATCCACCCCCCCAACAGAAACGTAGGTGATAATTACAAAAATTTTTGCCTTTCCCTTATACCAAAGCAGAGACTTCAGTCCACACAGCGTATCATAATAACCTGGTAAAGTTTAAAAAATAGATATCCATACAGTTTCCAATTCAGTTTTTAAATAGCAGTTTTAAATATGCCTGCACTGGTATCTTTAAAAACTTCCCAAGCAATAGGGCTGAGAAGCACTGCCTGAACAACAAAGGTTTCCAGGAAAAGTTAAGGCCACAACTCAGGTGGAGAGGAAGGAACAAAAGCCGGCAGGGAGGGGGCATTTATCAGGGACTAAGCCTGAAAAGGCCACCCAGAGACCAAGAGGACTTTTCTTCTAGAAACCACCATTGGATAGAATAAAAATCAAGTCACAATTGTTAATTACCAAAACAGATAAGATCATAAGAAAGTGAAAAATAAAAATCTAACTTTTAATACTCCTTAATCCCCAATTAATTTAGCACTCACTTTTCCTTTTCTCAATGTATTTATAAAAGAGGAATTTCACCATGAATGATGATTAAGAGGACAGGACACAGTTGAGATGGGAGAAGTAATGCATAAGCGTGTCCTACAAACAGACTTCGGTCCATGTTTCAGATAAAGTCAAGAGGAAATAAAGGAGCTAGATCAACTGTAATAAGCATTCACTCAATGAATTCTGATAAATTTTGTGATCAGTCATTCCCTCTGCTTTGCCAATATCAAAACTAGGGCACACAAAAAAATAAGTTACCCAAGGTTACATTAAGTTAACCATCTGACACCTTGAGTTGACAAACCCTATTGCACAACTTTAAAATAAGAGTTGGGCACCGGAATGTACTTCCTCAGGCTGGAGTTGGAGCCCCAGCACCCACCTGAGCCTCTGTCTTCAGTGCATCTGTCTTCAGGGCATGCAAGACAGGCAAAGTGGGTGCTCATACTAAGAGCTGTAGGACTTAGAAGAGGACATTCATAACTAGTAGTTAGCATCATCATTATGTTAAGTAGAAGAGTTTCAAAGTCTGATCTTAAAAATGAATTCACATTTGTTATCATGTAATAAAATATGAAAGCTCAGCACATTTCATTCAACATGTTCCATTCCGAGTAAATAACCATTTGAATGGAGAACTGCCTTGCCTGTATTTCTATGGTGCTTCAAGGTATGAAGAGGATCAAATGAGGGGCCTCCCCTGGTGGCGCAATGCGTTAAGTCTCAGCACCATGAATCTGTCGGCAGCCACAGCAGCACGAGTTCAATACCCTGCCAGGGAGCTTCCCACATGGTGCAGCAGACCTCTCCTGTCTCGCCCACTTCTCCCCTCAGCAGTGTATTTCAGTAGATCCACCCATTCTGCTCCCCACTGTCTGGTGAATCCTCTCACCACCTCACAGCTCTGGCCTACACCCCAGTTCTTGTATGCATAAATAAATAAATCTTTAAAAAAAAAAAAAAAGAAGGGGCCTCCCTGGTGGCGCAGTGGTTGAGTGCTGCGCTGTGGAGCTGTCGGCAGCTCGCGATGCGAGTTCGACGCCCAGCTGGGGAGAATCCCACATGGTGCGGCAGACCTCTCCTGCCTCGCCCGCTGCTCCCCTCAGCAGTGTATTTCTGATCTGCCTGTTCTGCTCCCCACTCTGTCTCTGGTGAACCCTCTCGCCGCTCCACGCCTCTGGCCTATACCCCAGCTTGTATGTATAAATAAATAAATCTTTAAAAAAAAAAAAAAGAGGATCAAGTCACATAAGACTCTACAATCTCCTGGACACCAGGAATACATGACATTGAAAGACTGAATTTGGAGAGAGTCTCAGACAGGAAGGGTCCACATCAGCTTCCTTGATGCATCACTAATTACCAAGAAGAGTGCTTTGATTGAGACAGAACAGCTATTTTACTCAGAACCAAAATTCCATTGTTTCTCATAGAATGCTTCCATTGTGAAATCTTCACTGATATTTCCTCCATAGAGAAATGTTTACTAAAAACAAACAAACAAAGGAAAGAAAACCAAACCATGCTGAGATTTAACATACAAAATTACAATGTGTTTTGTAAAAAAAGCCCTGCTGGCTTCCAGGTTCATGAACTGAAAAAGGTATTCACAGCATTTCAACTAAGGAAGTGCACAGCTTTTCACTAAAGGAAGTTACATCTTTATTATTAATACTAAATGTTTAATACTAAATGTTTGCCAAATAATAACACTATAGAAAACGTACAAGGTTTGATGCTGCAGTTTAAACATTTTATAATGATGATTCCTACACTTGTGCTTTCATATTAGTCACACAGAATTATCTTTTAAACTAAGAAATCACTTAAGTTGGTTTACCTGACTAGGAAAAGAGCCGGCATTCAAAAAACTTGGGCAAGAGTGTTTTGAGAGGCTTGATACTTGGATAGTTCTTTTACTCAACATTCATTTGAGTATCAGAACATATAACAATTGTCTCATATTATCTAGTACACATTCTTCAAGTTTTGTTAGGATTCTATCTGGCTTTATGCTGTATCAGTGTGCTTATCTTTATGGAAGATCAATATATGGACATATGAATGATATGAATGTAAATGTACACACTTTAAAAAAATTTATTCTCATATCTACCTGTGAAAAATACAATTACTTTCTGAAACCTCTGTAAATTACAACTAAACGGATGTCTCAGACTTCCCCTGAATTCACCTGCCCTTAGGGCAATGGCAGGAGTGACGTCTGATAGTCCAGCTCTCCCTGGCTTCTTACTGATTATGTATGTGACCTTGAACAAATCATTTAACTTCTCTGACCATCAGTTTCCCTATTTTTTTTTTAAGATTTATTTATCTATGCATACAAGCTGGGGTACAGGCCAGAGGCATGGGGCAGCGAGAGGGTTCACCAGAGACAGAGTGGGGAGCAGAACAGGCAGATCAGAAATACACTGCTGAGGGGAGCAGCAGGCGAGGCAGGAGAGGTCTGCTGCACCATGTGGGATTCTCGAGTTATCGAACTCGAGTCGCCGCTGCCAACAGCTCCACAGTGCATCGCCTAACCGCTGCGCCCCTAGGGAGGCCCAGTTTCCTTATTTTTAAAAGGGGATAGCAAAAGCTTCAAAATCCTGTTGAAGGATTAAATGAGATAGGTGAAGTACTAAATTATTGTCTAGCCCATAGAAAACTGTAAGCAAAAGAAGCTGCAATAATATACAATAACAATTATTAAGAAGAAGAGGAAATGGTCTACAAGTATATATTGCAAATGAGACTGTCAAATTCTATCATAAAGTCTCTCTCCTGTAATCCTGTTGATCAAGCTTTCATCTTGGGAAAAAATGCTTGTAATGTAATGGACATAAAGCCCACTGCCATTTATTCAATTCCATAAAACCTAATGATAAGAATAGAAATTGGGAAAAGAGAAGGAAAAGGAATAAATTTTTAGCTACAAGAAAAGTATACTTTACCTTGTTAATTAGGAAAAACCATTCTAAGTACAGCAGAAGTATGACTGCATGCATCAGTCTACCAGAAACAGAGTGCTGTACCAAACTAAAGATCAAATCCCTTCCTTGTGCAAGTGATGAGTTTGAGGCTGTAGAAACACCAAGCTCTTTAGGGCTTGAGAAAATGAGACAAAGGGAGCAGCAGGACAGCCCTAAGGGTATGAAGGCAAAGGGGGCGCTCAGGGAATAGATTTTGCTCAGCCTGCCCTAAATTCTCAGTGACCTCACCAAATTCTCATATCCTATAGGATTGTATTTGCAAGTCCAACAAATTATCTCTTCCCAAACATCTTCTAAGCTGTGTGTAAAGTTCACTCGAATGTACAGGTCAAAACATATTCATTCATCCATCCAACCGTGTGCATGAGTGCCTATGACATGCACGCATCCCCGAGGATACAAGACCCACAGTCAGTTTAGCGCAAAATTAACCCCCCAGTATTTGATGAGGATAACAACTGAACCTTTTATTGCACTCTCTTACATACTTTTTTCTTTCCCATTTGATTATAAACTCTTTCCATCATCTTGATTTCCTTGACATCCAACAGAAAAATCCACTTACAGAAATTACCCAATACATAGTTCATGAATTAAAACGCACCCCACAATTCATGGAACAGGAGAGTCTACAGTGTCCTCCCACTGAGTTCTTCAAATTTTAATATCATCTGCTTGAGATGGCTAACACTTTCTAAACCTGGCTAACAGTGAGAATTGAAACGAACTGTTTTTTAAACATCATCTGGAAAGAGTTTCTGATAATCCACCTTTAAATTCCATGAGTATAATAAAAAACAAACTTAAAGAAGAGATGTGAGATCACCTAAATGTATTTATATAGACTATGCATTTGCCAATGTCTAAAGCACGAGCATTAAAGATCAAATCCCATCATATTTCAGAGGCCTTCCTGACATAGTAACCCTTGCAACGAGGTACCCAGCTGTTACTGGCAAGCAAGTTACTTCCATTACAGTGGTGTTCCTCTTGCAGAGATCTGATAACTGTGATAACTCCTCAGAAACTCAAGCAGGACAATGAGAAACTTATCAACCTAAAAACAATTTTAAGTAAATGGTGAAAAATGATGACCCCTTTAGAGATTCTTTAGAGAATTGGCCAAATAGGGCCTCCCTGGTGGCGTAACCGGTTAAGTCGCAGCACTATGAGCTATCCAGAGCTTCTGTAGCACGAGTTCAATCCCCGGCAGTCAGGGAGTTTTCCACATGGCATAGTGGACCTCTACTGTCTCTCCCGCTGCTCCCCTCAGCAGTGTATTTCAGTCAATCTGCCTGTTCTGGTCCCCACTCTGTCTCTAGTGATTCTTTTCACCCCCCACACCTCTGGCCTAAACCCCAGCTTGTATCCATAAATAAATACATCTTTAAAAAAAAAAAACTGGCTAAAGAGGAGGAGGATAGGATCTAATGGAAGCCAAACACCCTCTACTATTACCTATTTTGATTCTAAAATGGCAGATAGTTGAAGGTAAAGCTGGGAGCAGAGGAAAGAAGAACAAGATATTTAGGTATCAAAACACCTTCCTGATAAAGAAATGGCTAAGCAGTTAATTCTTAGCAGAAATCTGATGACTGAAATACAAATTACTTTATCACTATGGTACCAGATATCTTGGTAAATTTATTTATCTTTATAAGGACAAGAATTTGAAGGTCAGCCCAAATTTTTCTTAGTAATCCCCTAATGATAATAGATTTCTTACACAAAACAAGTCTTCTAATCCTATGATGAACAAGCTTCTAAGCTTTTATGATGGTTCATTAATTTAGTTCTAACTTCATCAGTGGGAAAATGAGGACATCCAATAGTAAAATCACCTATATAGGATTATACAACAAGTCAACAATTAAAGCAATTATGTCTCACCTTAAATTCTGATGCTATTTCAAGATTTATAAATTTTAAAAAATGTATTTGCTACATATAAGTTTACTTGAGAATAAAGATCCTTACAAAATAAAGAACCAAAGCAAATGCATTTCATTTGCATTTTTAAACAACAGCTACGTAGAGTAATCTTTAACTGAGCTATAACTATAACCCATGTTAAGATAGAATTTGAGATGAATTTTCAGTCAGAAAAAAAGACTAACTGGTACAGAGTAGCTTAGTAAACACAACACAGCTTCATTCTACCTCGTGCTCTTAAAGAGTTTATCTGCATTCACATCATAAACAACTCAAGCAGTAAAAAGAAAAAAAAAGGTTGGAGAGAGAGAAGGAGGAGTCTTTTCAGCTGATTTCTCCCTCCCTCTTTCTCTCTCCTGCAAGTAGGCTCATAATTTCACCACTCAACATGTGTATATTCTGTATTTATATCAGTAATAAGAAAAACACATGTGGCGGGCATGTATTCCAACTTGTAATGATACTTTCATCATGTTTGAAATGCTTATTCACTTAGAAATTCACTTGAATGCAGATGTCCAGGCACCAACACACATAAATGCTGAAGGTTATGGAAATAAAGACGACTAATGCAGGACCTGACTCTAGCTAGACTGGAGCCTGTATGAAGGGAAACAGCACTATGAAGGACACTGTGGTTAGATGATGATACTGGAATACAAATAAGAGATTAGGTATAAGCAATGAATCAACAGCGAATGATCTGAAGTTGGTCACAGACGTATTGTTACTGAGTTGCTCTAGTCTTAAGAAATGTAGATATGTTGTATTCAATGCATCCTTAAGTGATACTGAGAAATCTGTGTGTGTGTGTGTGTGTGTGTGTGCGCGCACGCACATCTATGCATATATGTGTGCAAAGACTGACAGAGAAAAAAGGCAATCCACTTTCCATAATCCATGGCCAAAGACTAGAGGAGGGTTACTTCTCACGCTTCTTCACAAACTTGTCTTATTTTCTGCTGTTACAGTAAATGCAATAATTTGTGAACACACAAGTGAAGGAGCAGCCAGATTTGCCTTTATTCTGCATCTGAGGAAGGTGCTGAAGGTGCCACCTTTGGATCCAAATAGAGCCAGCTGGAACTCATCAAGGAAGCCCCATCCAAGCAGTGCTGTTTGGGGTGAAGGTGGCTCTAGCACTCCGGCCTTGCTGGCAGACTTATGCCTTCCTGGCAGACTTACCTAGCACGGCAACAGCAGGCCCCCGCTTGCACAGCCAGGAACAAGAACCTGGAAGAGAAGAAAGATATCCAGTTCAGACTCACAGGAAAACTCTTGGTCAGCAGTTTTCAAAGTGTCATCTGAGGACCCCCAGGGGCTCCTAAGACCCTTCCAGGAGCCCACCAGGCCAAAAACCATTTTCACAACAATACCACTAAGATTATATCTACCTTTTCAACTTTCCTTCTCTCACCAGTCCCCAGTGGAGTCTTCCAGAGGTTGAATAACATGTCACGATACAAAAGCGAGGAGAATCTAGCTCTAATTTTTTAGGTAAGATTTTAAAGAGAGTGGTAAAAATGCATAACAATGCCAGCCATAATTCTTATTAACTATATTGCTTGGGAAAACAGTGATTTTCATAAAGCATGTTATTTAAATGCAAAGAGCTTACTGAAATTTTAAATTAATATTTTTAATAAAGCTCTCAGTTTTAATTCTAATGGCCTAAATATCAGAAGAGATAAGGACATAATCAAAAGCTCTTTGGGATCCTCTATCATTTTCAGTGTCAAGAGGACGGACTAATGCCAAAATTTTCAAAGCGCTGCTCAAGTTGTCTATTTTGGTACTAGCTTCGTTAAACAGTACCTGCTTTTAGTAACAGCAGTGATCAGTATGAGGTGTGCAGCACCAACTCTCTCCAGGTTCCCTACTAAATACTTTATAAATGCTATTTCCAAACTCACCATCACCTTCAAAAAGAAATCAGCCTTGTCTGCCCCGCCACATGTGAAGACTGGAGTTCTAAGGGACTGGGTCACTTGCCCAAAGTGAATCATCAAATCACACAGAGCCGGGTATGAACTCAAGTCAGGAAGACTCCTGAGATGATGATCTTTTCACTATATCATTTTCCAAAACAGTAATTATTGCAATTTCTGCAAACTAACCTGGAGCAAAGCACGCTGGGCCCAATCTCATTTAACACTGAATGGGCTCAAAATGCAATACCATGCTGTGCGCAGCTCAAAATGACAGCAACCTGGTTTCTCTAAATCCTGGCAAAGTCTACACGCTACTTCCTACAAAAGACAGACCCCAGTAAGTTGTCCCCAAATAGCATTAATAATGGTCTTTTTACATAAAAAGGTGATACATTACAGGGTCAGCTACCAAGAAGGCTATGAGTGCCCTTGGCTTAGAAAACCTATCTTTTTCAATCGGTCTCAATTTTTAAGAAGCACTGAAACAGTTGATGAAGAGTTACTAATACTCAGCCCTCACTTGTAGCTGAATTTAAAATTATATAAAGGGTAGGGAAGGGGAAAGAAACTGACGAAATCTGCACAGACAAGATAGTTAATTCTGACCTTAAGAACCTAGAGCATAGTATGACCAGTTTCTCAACAAACATTAAGCATAGAAATACCATAATAATCCAGCAATTCCACTTTTGGGCATATATAAAAAAAATCAAAATCAGGTTTGAACAGGTATATGAACACCCATGTTCATGGCAGCATTATTTACAATAGCTAAAAGGTGGAAACAACACAAGTGTTCATCAACAAATGAATAGATTAAAAAAATGTAGTATATCAGTGCAGTGGAACATTATTTAGCCTTTAAAAGGAAGGAAATTCAGACACAAGCTAACACATGGACGAACTTTTAAGACATCATGCTTAGTGAAATAAGTCAGTCACAAAAGACAGTACTGTACAATTCCACTCACATGAAGCTCCTAGAATCCTCAGAATCATAGAAGTAGAGTGCTGAATGGGATCACTACAAGTTGGGGTGGGGAGGGTGGTAAATGGAGTTCAGTAGGTACTAAGTTTCTGTTTGGGATGAAGAATTAGCCCTAAAGATGGATGGTGGTGATGGTATACAATCATGTGACTATATTTGATGTCACTTAACTATACACTTAAAAATGGTAAAAATGTATGTTACATACAGTCATTCCTCAGTATCTGTGTCAGATTAGTTTCAGCGTCCCCAAAGATACCAAAATCCAAGGATCCTCAAGTCCTTTACATAAAATGGCACTTTACTTATGCATCCTACTGTTTACTTTAAATCACCTCTAGATTACTTATAATACTTAACACAGTATAAATATTTTGTAAATAGCTGTTATACTGTTTTATTTAGGGAAAAGCAAATGTTCAGTACTGAGAAACCATTGTAGGCCTAACTACACAGTACATATTTTCGGTCCACAATTGGTTGAATTTGCAGATGCTGAACCCACAGATATATAGGACTGATGGTATATTTTACAAAAATATTTAAAGAAAGCATTTATGTAAGAAGTTTCCCCAACATTAAGCAATTAGAAAAGACGATTACCCAATAACAGGGCATCTTATGTCATGGTTTCAATCTTCACTGGTTTATTAAATCCAGTCAAGTATTAATCTACTCAGCCAATGTTCATGGACCACGTTCTAGTTTATCAATTATCCTGCTAGAAACTGATGGTTCAAAAGATGAAGGAGACCTGGAACGTGTGTACTAGGGGACTCCATCATAGAACCAGTTACACCAAAAGGCAACTTGGGGATGGTTACATCAGAGGAACTTCTGCACTATGAATGTTGAGTGCTCTGGTAAATAAAGCATGAACTTGTACAATGAAAAAAAAAAAGATTCAAGGATTCAAGTCCTCTAAAGTATCAATGATTCTCAGAATTTGAGGAATCTGTTATTTTTCTCTAGAAAGACTGTTTCCTAAGCCTTCACTTTCATGAAAAAAGTCTTTCAAAGTCCTACTGGTCAAACAGTCTGCACCTTGTGACTAAATATTCTGTGGTTAAGTTCTCTTTTCCAGCAGAGAAACATTAAATGATGTTGTAATGCCCCTCACACAATGAACACACTCTGTAAAAGGCACTTTTCCTTCCTTTGATACAGCAAACATCCTGTAAACAATTAATGCCCCACTCTTTTCAACTGACTGCTTTTGTTTACTGACAGGAAAGGAAACCACAAATTCTCCAAGTGGCAAGAGGGACTCCAGAGTTTTGCTTCATTTCCTACCAAGCAGGTGGTTTATATGAGGCAAGTGGCTATTGCCTTTTGCCTCGTTTTGGCTTTAGGGGAAAAAGTGAGGAAGCTCTCGCAGAGTGAGGTCTTCTGGGGAGGTGGGCATGGGGCTGTGGGCTGCAGTGCAGAGGTGGGAGAAGGTCAGGTGCTCCCCTGTCTCTGGGCCATTACTGAGAGCGGGTGTCTCACTCTCTCAGTTAGTTCTGCCAGAAAGCCAGATTTGCAGGCAGACAGAGGCCTGGCCCTTTATTCTTGCCAGCAGGTTCATCAGCTGTTTTCCCATTGAAACAGGATTCTGAGAGAATGAGGGCAAATATTTTCTTTCCACTGAGGAGAATAAAAATATTCCATCTAGGCCCAAATCACTGTTTCTCCACTGACTGGATAGGATGGGTTTGGGAGTAGTCCGGAAAAGCCAACACCTGAGAAAAGTTCATTTTTGCTTTTTTTTTTTTAATTTAAAAAATAGAAATTCCCTTCAAAATAACGAGATCTCTCTGAGGGGCAAAAGTGTGGAGATAGCAGTCCTTGCATCTGTGAACTATAACATGAGCAGGGGCTACCTGCCTCTCCCTCCATTCTGAGGAGGCAGGTGGCCACAGGTCCCTCATGGAACCTTGAATGGAATCCTTAGACCTCAGAATCCGAGAACGGAATTTCTTCACGGAATCCTTAGACCTCAGGATGCACAGCTGAGGTCTAACCCAGACCTCACCCACTCTGTTACAGGGCAGGAAGAAGGGCACCCCAAAACCCCCAAACCTGCCCATTTGACATAGGTTCTGTCATCTACCACATCAAGACAAAACAAATAAGACCTTTAATGGAAAGGAATATTAATACAATTAGCATGCAACAAAGAAAAGACAAAGAATATGGTTTTCAAATAAAGCACCCGAAGTTACCCATCCCCTCAATGGTCAATGTCCAAACAGTATGGGCCAAAAACAGGGCCACTGAAGCCCCAAAGCCTGCCACAAGTCTAAAGCACCTTCTGGCGGGGACCCATAGAAAAGGGTCAGAAACAGCCAGACAGGTCTGGGAGGTAAAGAGCAAAATCAAAATCAAGATCAAAGCTGCCATTGTTAACTTCCCCACGGGTCTCTCACCCACATCTTTTTCAACCAGTCCAGGATCGAAAATCAAGTGCAGCTTCTTCACATGTCTCTCTGCTCCATGTGCCTCCTCCAGGTCTCCTTCTGGCTTTCCATCCTGCCTCCTTCCTTCTCCAGTCCCCTCTCCAGCTTTTTCTCTTCCCTGCTCAGTTCTACCCTCCTTGGGTAGAGCTGGGAACCTGGAATCTCCCCCCATTTGAGGGACTACCCTGTTATAATTCCAATAGCACAGTACACACCTCAGGAGACAGAGCCTCAGGAAGAACATGAGCCATGCGCCATCCATGCTACGCTGACACAGCCAATCCTCCCTAGGAAGAGCATCAGGTCACAAGGTTCTGTAGACCAACATCAGATGATGCCATTTGCTGCAGGAAATGCACTTTGGAAAACACTGCATCTGTCTAGGCTGACACTCGACACCACTGACCACTCACCACTGATTGGGCCTCACCATCTCATGCAGTTGCACAAACTCAGACACAACCGCAGAGCTCTGGTCTATTTAAAGGGGTGCTTTTACACTGGTGTCTAAATCCCTGACATGTCAACACAATTCTAAAACATGTCATAAACCTTGCCCTCCCTGGTGGCACAAGGGATTAAGTCTCAGCACTATGAAGCCATCAGCAATCACTGCAACACGAGTTCAATCCCCGGCCAGGGAGCTTCCCACATGGCACAGCAGACCTCTCCTGCCTTGGCCGCTGCTCTCCTCAGCAGTGTACTTAAGTAGATCCACTTGTTCTACTCCCCAGTCTGTCTTTGGTGAATGCTCTCACACCCCACACCTCTGGCTACACCACAGCTTGTATGCATAAATCTTTCTTTAAAAAGTCACAAACCTTAAGCAATGACCACCACCTAGAGTGTCTGTTGACACTGTGAATCAGGCCAGGGCAACACAAAACCATCAGTACAGCTAATAATACAGCTTCATTGGACATATTTTCTTTTGCGATTTCAGCTGGGCACAAAGCAAGACTGGCATTCAGGCCACTGCAGATATTACTGACTCGGAGAAAAACACATAAAGTCAGATCTACTCTCTTGCAATACAGTATTATTTATTACAGGAACCGTGTGCTACAGCAGATCTCTAGAATTTATTCATCTTAGTAACTGGAACTTTATACCCACTGAACAGCAAGCTCCCTACCCTCCCCTCTTCCCCATATCAACATTTCCCATCACCCACAATACCTTCATCCTTTGCAGTTTCAGTTAAGGGCCTTTATTCACAGATATTTTCAGGGAAAGGTTAAAAAAAACTTCCCAGACGGTGCCTCTGGCTCATGCTCTCTCTAATTCCCAGAGAAGATTATTTGCACTTTTAGCAGTAACATTTTTCAGTCGGACTCATATGTAATTAATTTATAAATGAATTCAATTGCAAGTTCTTAATGAGCCTTAGGCATAACGGATAATCAATACATGGTGTAAGGAATCATCATAAGCAAGCAAGCTTCTTGTATTCAAAACATTTGTAGATGCTGATGACATGATTAATTCAAAGCCTTTATCCCTTTTCCATAAATTTATTACATCAATTTTCCTCTGAACTTTTAAGAGCAAATAACTAAATTACAGTGCTATAGGTTTGGCCTTGATGTGGTGCAGAAATACTCTGTGCTCTGTCAGTATTTCCCACAAATAAGATAAATAAGGAAGACCCTTGGAAACGAATATACCCCTGCAAATTAAAGCTAAAAAGTTTTAACAACTTTACAGTGATCACAGAGTCCAAAGTTTCAGCCAAGGCAACCAAGTCACTGGCAGTCTCTCCAGCCTCACCTTTGGCTCACTGTCCCGTCACTCTTGCTCACACACCCAAATGGTGGTTTTCAGACTTGCTTAGAGGGAGGAGTAGCAAAAAGTCAATACAAATTTAATGTGGGAGCCCAGGGACAATTTTACTACCCAAAAGGTACATATAATGATTTTATTGCAGCATCACAAGCACACCTATATAGGAAAAAAAGCTACCGGATGTTGAACTTGAATACAGCTGTTACCTGCTCTTCCATCCTCATTTGTTGATTTACTTATCACTTGCATGTAGACATGCAAAACACTACAAATGAGTAAATATCATTCCTTAACATGATTGTTTACATAATAGTTAAAGGATGGAAAACAATCCTACAAGCAAATGGACCAAGAAAGAAGGCAGGAACAGCTATACTTATATCAGATAAAATAGACTTCAAACTTAAGAAGGTAAAAAAAGACAAAGCTGGCCACTTCATCATGATAAAGGGAACAATAAAACAGGAGGATATAACAATCATCAACATATACTCCCCAAATGAAGAAGCACCAAAATATATCAGACAATTATTATCATCGCTGAAAATAGACATTAAAGAAAATACATACATAGTAGGAGATCTCAACACCCCACTTTCTCTATTAGACAGATCAAGAAGACAGAAAGTAACCAAGGACATTAAAGCTCTAAATAAGGACCTAGACCACATGGGATTAACAGATATCTATCGATCGCTTCACCCCCGAAAAATTGAATACACATTTTTCTCAAGTGCCCATGGAACATACTCCAGGATTGATCACATATTAGGCCACAAAACAAACCTCAACAGATACACTAAGATCAAAATCGTACCAGCCTTCTTCTCCGATCATAAAGGAGTCAAACTGGAAATAAATCATAGAAAGGAAAAAAGAAACCTCCTTACCTCATGGAGACTGAAACCCACATTACTGGAAAAC